>SRMA01027025.1:9443-159887 GCA_007224835.1 Danionella cerebrum
AGAATTGTGGATTTGATGTGAAAAGCCATAAAGCCGTCTGAGCTTCTGAATATGTATGCATTTTAAAAGAAAGGAGCTTCAACAGAGACACTCTGGATTTGATGTTCAATAAAAGAATAAGCCTTTTGACATGAAATATGAGCATAGCTAGCTTCAATAAAAACGGAGGAAAGAGAGCCTTGGAAGTTTGGAGAATTCTCTCTGATGTACACTGAGTACTCCACTATGAGAGGGTTTGAACACTGTCATGTGCACCTGTCATTATATACTGATTAATCGTACAAAATGGTGCAAAGTGATCAATAAATAACTTAATGAACAAGAGCCAAATATATTTTATAGGGAATATGTGTTGAATGAAAGTTCAGTTTCTCGGTTTAAAGTGTGCAGGTGGTTAATACTATACAATTAAATACTTTAATGATGATTTTTTTTTAGCTTCTCTTATTCGACAATTCTTATTAAAGAATTCAAGATGATGCACAAAGCACTTTCACATTTAAAACTCAAACTATACATTTATAAAAATTGGAGATATATTAAACACTGCATAAAAGGTAATCATCAAAAATAAAAGAAAATATAAGGAAGGAATGTATTTAGTTTTGATTTAAAATATAATGTGTAGGTTTTAAAAGGACAATTAGTATTTAAAGATTTTTTAAACAAACAATAGAAGATTTAATTAAAAAAGTAAATCAAATGTGACAAATTCGCAATTGTCTTTCATTTTCATTTTCAGACCCCAAATCAATGCCATCAGTGCCATGTAGTGGACCTTGGAAGTACAATACATATGATATGGCTTGTGTTTTTCAAAGTTCTGGCACAACTAAACCAGAATGCCAAAATAGTGCTTGGAACAATGTATATGGTTTGGGAGATCTTTGCCTGTTTTTTCACAATTCTTTTGACCTTGTCTTTACTTTTTTTTTTTTTTTGGGGGAGGGGGGGGTGATTCTATTTTATTGGAAAAGTCTCAAGACCTTATATTTTTTGTTTTGAAACATACAAACAGTTTCAAATTGCAGGTTTCTTGTGGAATCAGTGTGCAATGTAATGAAAAAATATTTAATGGAAAAAAGCTGGGGTTGTACTTAAAATAATATTAAGCACTGCCACAAAAAAATGTATAATAATTAAAGGTAATTTATTAGACCAAATGACAGTAAAAAAAAGTCCAGGACTTTTGTGTGTTAAAATAAACTCCTCTGGTTTACAAATCATGGGAAACATTTGAATAAATGAAACCACAAAACAACTAGTGATCTGTCACACAAGGGTATTTCAGAATTAAAAAAAAAGTATGTATTGCACTTGTAATAGCCAGTTTCTAATTATTGTGGAATCTGTACGTCATTTGTTATGATGCGTTCGTACACCAGTACAGAAACACAGAACACTTTAAAATTAATAACCTGAATGACAAGAAAGTTACCTGGCAGGGAACTTATTTCAGGCGCTGCAAGAGTTCAAGCAGCAAAGTTCATTAATTCATTAATTCATTTTTATACCCGCTTCTTCCCTTTCGGGGTCACGGGGGTCTGCCGGTGCCTATCTCCAGCACACATTGGGCGAGAGGCAGGGGTACACCCTGGACAGGTCGCCAGTCCATCGCAGGGCAACATACATTGGGCGAGAGGCAGGGGTACACCCTGGTCCACCCAGTCCATCGCAGCATCGGCAACATTCACTCACACATTCACACCCTAAGGGGAATTTAGATTAACCTAATTAACCTAATCTGTTTTTGTGATTGTGGGGGAAACCGGGGGGCCCGGAAGAAACCCACGCAAGCACAGGGAGAACATGGAAACTCCTTCCAGGAAGGTCACCGGTGAGCCTCGAACCGATAACCTTCTAACTGGAAGGCCACAGTCCACAGTGCTACCCACTGCGCCACCATAATCCTACGAGAATCCTAATCTTTTTATTTTATTTTTTTTTTACTTTCTGTTGGCAAGATGTTAAAACCGGAAATATATTGAAGCTCTTTGATTATTTATATTCAAAAAGCTATTCTAAAAGAAATAAGTGGGTGAAATAACTCTGAGGGGAAAGGAGAATGAGTAAATTTGCCCCAGACAAGTGGAGTGTCCCTTTATGGCTCCAAAGGTATAACATCAGCCAGTGTTAGAATTAGAGAAAGCACCATAAAACACGTTCCCGAATCTATCAGGACCAGCAGGAATGGAAAGGATGGTGAGTGAGTAGAGTAACATCAGCCTCAGCTAGTCCTTGACATCCCACAGACCCGCTCAAGACACAAAGCACTCTGAACACTTCAAAAGGGCAAGTTTCATATTAAGTATGTTTTCCAGTGCAGTTAAGGTTTGTGCTTGATCCCCTCTGACATCGTAATTGTTATTTCAAATGTATATTAATAAATCATGCCCATCTAGTTAAGAATGAAAATAGGTCTCCACCAGTGGAGCTTCAGAGCACAACTGGATCACACAAGAGGTTATTTACCCCGAACAACCTTTAAATCATTCCTGCTTCCATAAAAATATCAATAAAAAGAAAGATACTGAAAAATCCTGATTGAGGGCTATTCGTGACATAGCAAAATGAACATATTGCTGTGTCGCTCATTGCTATTAAAGTGTGCAAATGATTTACCCGCTTCTTTAAGTTCAGGGCTGAGGAGAATTCAAAATTTATGCTGAATAATGTTAACCGGTCACATCCTGGGCTCTTGCTGAATCCTCCAGGGTTAGCTCTCTCCTGCGGTATACAGTGAGCACTTTAGCTATCACAGTGAATTAGTGTAAGACCTGTAATGCACCTTTAAGTATGTGAGCCCTTTTAAGGCACTCCGAGGTCATCTTCTTGGCTAAATATAAAGTACAAACTTTTGAACATTTATTTTCACTTGGCCAGTGGCTCAGACAGCACGCAAAAGAAAGGATGCACTTTCATGACCCTCTTCATCTTATGGCCTGAACTGTGAATACAGGCAAAAGGGAAAACAGATTCAGACAACCTAAAGCCCCCTGTGGTGTACAGGCAGCCAATTGTTATGCTAGCCCGCACAACAAAACAAGCAAGGCAAAAATATTTGCAGAATTCTTTTGGAACAGTAAAGTATTCCATATGATTTTGAATACACGCAAAAGTTTGGAAAATGCTGTAAAACAACAAAACTGGAAAAAATGTAAAAAGTTAACCTTTATTTGAATAAATTAGCAAAAATCAGTGAATTAGCAATAGGGAACCCTAAATTAAATCAATATTTGGTTTTGCCTATTGATAAAACCATCAACACCATCAACCAAATCACAGAAATACAACGCCAAATGTGAAAAGAACCCCAACTATGCTTCAGTGTTGGCTGTACCATTTGAAATATATATTTATATTTTAAATATAAAAGTTATAGGCTGTACCATTTGATATATTAAGAATTTGTGTAATCCTTACACCACTAGTTGGATTTTGGCTGCAAGTCTTTCATGGCCACTTATGGCTAGGCTTCTCCCGAAACTAGTTTATGGTAGTTCTAAGCTGATTGCATTGCTGGAAATGTTAATAGGTTTTTATGTGTCTTTCAGCTGCTGCACTTTGCCGACCACTGCATCAACGATGCTCAACGTTGCCCTTTTCTCTGTGCTTGAAACCGCAGTCTGCTTCGAAAATTTTGACTGGGGGAGACCTTGTTTATGCAATATAAATGTTTCTCAACCTCCCCTTGGTTGCAGATTTTACTCTTCTTCACGCAGTTTTAGGCCTCCTACCAGAGATTGTAATACCAGAAATGTATTTGATTTAAATATCTCTTTTGTTCACAAATTTACAAAATAAACATTTACATTTCTGAAAGCATACTTGTTTAAAGCTTTTTTTCCACACCTGCCAAAAACTTTTGCTCAGTAATCAGCATAAATGTTGAGACATTATAAGGTTATATGACATGCTAAACTGCATCATAACATTACTTAAGAAATTGTTGGAATTTTTGATCTGCAATCAAATGAAAACCAGCTCCCAAAAAATTTCATAACAGCGATAAACAAAACCAAAAGAAAGGTCACTGTAAAGAGTGTACACCCATAAATGGACAGTAGCACTTCCTGGGCATGAGAGCCCACTAATAGCAAGCCTTTCAACCACTGGGCTCTTAACCTGGAAATGGACAAATGAAAGAAAAGTAGAGTAAAAGGAAAGAGTCCATAGGTGGTGGTGTTCTGCTGACCCCATTAAATGGACCACAGCAGTTTAGCTACAGATATGACAGGACCATGAGGAGAAATGGGGTATGAGAAGATGATGGGCTGATATAAAGAGTAGTAGTAAAAACCTTGGAGAGAGAGGGGAAGGGATGGGGGGGGGGTCATATTGAGGTCTGCTGAAATGGCAAAATTGGAATGAAAAACAGCGTAGTAGGAAGAAAAAAAGACTGAGTGGGTGTGTGTTTCAGAGAGAGCTGTACACAATGACCAGTTTGCTCATGACTCAAGTGTGCATTCTTTATTTCTACTAGATCACCCGACTTAGTTGCAGAGTTTTACTCTTGCTGTAAGTTAGTTAAGTAAGCATATGTGTCAGGTCTTGCACTACTTTCACAAGTTTTGACCACAGCTTGCTTAAAAGGTCGACAACGTTCATCTTGCAGTATTCTCAAAGTTTTGTTTAACTCAATTATTGATGTGCAGCTTAAAAACAAAACAATATGAATATGCACTGTTGAATATTATGAATGAATTAAAGACGAACTCACCTAGTGCTGCATAGAAAGCTGCTTTACAGACAGTTCAGGAATCCGCTTGGCTGAAGCTTTTCTCTTTGGTCAGGAGTGGGAGTTTTGTGATATTGTTCCTGCGCCTGAACGAAAAGAACACAGGTGAATGAAAATTATTCATTTTATACCGCTAAAAGGGACAATCCTGGTGAAGATGTGTTAACTAAGCTCTAATTAAGACTTGGTGCTTTTCACACTTTGAGAAAAAAAGACACGTGGCAGGAATATATGGACAATATTTTGTCAAAAATCAATGACAGGGTATTTAATAAAAAACAAAAATTAACACTTAACTTTGAACCAAATTCAAATATTAAGTCAGATTCAAACATTCATGTAATCTTGTCACAACTCAAATGAGGACCCAGTTGCGAGCACAAAAAAAATTGAATTTATTTGCATAGTTCTTGAAATCAAACAAGGGTGCATACCCAGAGGACCAGATGGTACAACAGAGGGGTCTCCAAGCACTGGAGAGCAAAAACTACCCTGAAGGGGACAAAATACAGCACGGCCAAAAAAAAAAAAGGCAAGAGGAAGTATCACTAGAAAAAAAAACAGAGGGAGCATTGAGGACAATCTTCAGGACAACGACACGGGACTAAATATAGGTAGGATCTTGATAAATTTATTGCTGGCTGGCGACAACAAAACATTAGGAAAAGCACTCGTAGAGAGTGAAGAGCACAGGTAGAATATAAGGGGTAGACAATCAGCAGGGAGTGAGCACAGGTGCTCTGATTGTAGAAGCTCTGCCAGAAGGGAGCGATGAAGGAGACATTTAACAATTTTCAAGGAAGAAAACCAAACCTAAACAGCTGACAATAAATACAGAAAGCAAAAAAACAGAAGACAATAGATGATGTAACAAATTTAACTTAACTCAAATTAAAACATTAACTTATTAACCCAAATGGATGGCCTTCAAACTGAGAGGCAGCAGAGTTACCAATTGCACCATAATACTACCCTGATTCATCTTAGAAGTTAGTTTATTAATGCAACAAAATCATCCGCAAAGGTTTGATGTGACTCTCACATCATTTTCTCTCACGTGTATTTCTTTTAAAATCTATATATTTGTCATCTCAGGGAAAATGTTTCTCGGTTGGGTCAGTGGAAAAGCAATGAAAAATGGCCAGATGTTAAAAGGCCGGCTGTGGGCAGTATTGTGAAAAAGCAAACGGTCTGTCATGGTGGTCTCTGTACTCATGGCTGCCCGAGACAATAGGTACTAATTTGCCTAGCAGTCGGTGGTCCAGCTGGAATAGAGTGTACCACCTCTGGTTCCTACACAAAACCATAAAACATGGTATACAGGAAATCTGACAAATAAAAACAATCATGTCTGATTCAAAGGTGCAGAAACTCAAACGTCAACCTCACAGAACCAAACACATCAGGATGCATGATTGTCAAGGATAAAAATTCAGATATAATCTATAATTCGTACTATAATATAACCCAGTACATTCAGTTCTATGCACCTTTGAGGGATTTCCATTGCGTTGTTCTTGGTGCCAGTATTTTTTGCACCTGTTTTGATGAGGGTCAATAACCAGAATGAAGCTATTTTCAAATTGGTCTTTTTGAGAAATATAAAGACCTATAGATTATAGAACGGGCTGAGAGAAGAGCATGTAAATGCAATTAACAGAATCTTTGCAAAGAAGTTAAACAAAGCAGTACACAAAACTGAGTTAAATAAAGAGTTACACTCTTGGTTGCAGAGGATTAGATCCAGCAAAATCAGCATGATCATAACACACCCAGTCTGAAACACTTAAGCCCAATGGAGAAATAAGAAAACCACACAGAACCAAATAGTACTGAAACATAATACAGTGATAAAACAGAATAAGTGTTTGCCTAATTAATTTCAAGCATAAACTACTTGGCTAAAATGTGCACTAGTGTCAATTTGAGTAAAATTTACCAACCCCCATATCTTTATGATTTTCCTAAGCTGAGATAGAGATATGACAAGTTGGTTGCTATGGTTAACAGCCTGGTTGCTATGGAGAGGTCAGTGATGTAATATGAGGTTCCAAATATCCCTATGAGTTAAACATGAATTAACCCCCTGTGTGGAGAAGAGATGGAAGGCAGGGCGACCCAGGTTCCGACAGAGTCAAATTGGAGAAGAATCGAACCTGCTTATACGTACATGGATTAATAGGATAATTAATGTGGGCAATACGATCCAGGTAGCCTTCCCCTGAAACATGTTTAAGAAACTATCCTTAACTTGATCTTGAGTGAATGACAGCATTAGCTACAAAACAAAAAAAAAAAAAACCCTAGGTAGCTATCTAATGAAAAGTGTGATAAAAATTATGTGTACTGTAGTGGGTGGCGAGAGAAACATGGACACACTGGTCTGGTTCAAAGCCGCTCAGGGCATTTCATTAAAATATGGTGCCACATACATAATTAAAGCCTCCTTGGAGTGGCAATGGAGATGGTGGTGAACAGGGAGACGTGCACAGGCTTCCGGGAAGTGCGCTGGGGAGTGCTCCGGAGTACCCTCACCCTGAATAGTCAAGTGATGCATGGCTTCCTGGCCTGAGGTTTGGGATCTCCTGTGGCTGGTTTCCTCAGCGATCCCTGAGCTTTGAGCCATGGGCCGGCTCCTTCGGAGCCATAGGTGGCCAACTGGTTACCAAGTGACTCAACTGGTCCGACGACATCCCTATTGACCCAGTCATACACTGCTCCCAGCAGAGGGAAATGGTTCGCTTTCTCCAATGTGACACTCCTCTCAACGGGTGCTTTAATGATTGCCACTTGATGACGTGCAGCTAGCAGGCGCGGCAGACCGAATGAGTTGCACCTGGCAAACGCTGATCACACCTCGGCTTGTCACAATGCACACCTGTCCACATGCAACCAGATTGAACATAGGTGTCTTTGTCACTTCAATCCCAGTTTAAAGTAGGAGTAGGCCTTTTGTATGCCTTTAAACTTTGTTTTGTGTACTTTCCCAGTGCACAAATCAGAAATATACACAGTACATCAGTGTAATATATTCACTACCATAAATGAGGGAAGAAAGGAAGAAGAAAAAAGGCTAGATCACATTTTTTATACATCATTATCACAAACAAAACCATCTACACAGTAAGCTGACAGTTCCCAGGTTTCTATTTTTTACACCCCACTCAGCTTCACCTGGCAAGTGGCCCCCAGGTAGTTTGAGTAAGAGAGCCTTAATCTAAGCCAATGTGCAGTTGCCTTATATTTAAAGTCTATTTCTTCTGTTGAAGAAGGGAAATGAAGTTATAGAGGTCATGCAAGAAAACTTCTGACCCAGCAATCCAAAAATACATTTATGATGATGCAGAGGTACATCTCAAAGAGGTAGATAAATATGATAATCTTTTGAAAAATGTAGTTCATGGGATGAAATATTACAGTTGCTTTTGTCACAGGGGCACAGCTGACAGCACAAGCGGCCACAGCTGAGAGCGCTGGGCTTCTGGGGCCAACCGGGAAAGAAAACAGTCCCAATTAGCCAGCGCAGGCAGGTCAGCTGATGGGCTCCTCAGTCCCTCTCTCCTATCAGCCTGAAATCAGCATATGCTGCATGTCTTAAAATAACACAACAACTGAGAGAAAATATGGATGATAACAAAAAAGAAGCAGATCATAGATAAAAATGAGAGATGCTTTCCATACGGAGATAACTGAGAGCAAATGGAAAAGGGAAGGGTGAATTGAAAACCGTCACCTTCTTCGAGCTTATATGCAGGTCATGGAGAATGTGGCTAAGAAACTCAGAGAGGTTTTGAGCATTTTTATTTACTGAATAGGCATTTGGCACATGTGTTTTACCAAAGCAACTTACAGTTCATTGAATGAACAATGAACACATGTAATTATGTCACAATCTCCCCGGGGTTCAAACATACACACTTTGCTATAGTTTAACTTTAGTTTCCAGACTAGAATTGTTCTGTAATCTGAGTGGACATGCAAACATGAAGTATGATTCTCACCAGACAAGTGGCGAAGAAAGATGACACTCGTAATCTGGTTTTATGTGACTCAAACACAAAAAATCCAAACAAAAAAACCACATTTGATCACAAGAGCAAAGCATAAAAAGAACGGAAACCTTCAAGGATATATTTTTGATTGTCTGCTTGTTCTGCAGCATTGCCTGGACCACTTGAGTACAGGTAGTGGAAATGTCATTTTTTACAAGAGATTCCTGATGCGCTTTAGATTTTCAAAATCTACCAATTTCCTACAAATTTTCAGTGCTACCTGTGAGTTTTCATGCTGAACTATGTAATCCTTTAAAAATCTGTACAATTGGGGACACCAGCAAAATCATATGAACCAGGAGTAAGCGTGTAAAGAATGGATGGATCTGATATCCCCAACTTGTGAACATCATGGTTAAAATACTTGAAATATTTGTAGAATTAGCTAAAGTTAACATTCATGAAACCTACAGGAAATTAAAGACTTCCAAATAGACAAAAAATAAAAGACTTCCTGTGGCACTCACTGTGCTTTGTATAAATGTTTTTTTTTTCTTAATATGTGATGACCCCCTAGCTCTTTTTTTAGAGAAAAATGGCATAATAGACCAACCCACGGCACACTTTTTAGTCACGTGACGATCATGGGAGAGCCTGTCAATACACATGTTCACTGAGAACATTTTTTTTTGCAATATGAAAATAATTATTTTTGATTATTTGTTTTAAACCTGCCAGTGAGGAGTTTTGGGGTTTGGAAGGCAGGGTAAAGCTCACACAAAGTCATTTTGAAAAGCTAAGACTGGCTTAAATACTGGTTTGTACGGTGGACCAACCGTAGGGTGTGAGTTTAATGGTTTGAATGGGAACACTGAGATAAATGCCCTGGCATGTGGCATGCCCTCCTGAAACTCCTTCTACAACAATAATTTGTTATTATTCATGATATACATTATATAGAATGTATAATTTAATGAATGGATTTAATGAATAATTTACTAGAATGGACAATTTAAAAAAAAGTTTTAATATTTTGTTTTATTTTTTTCAAAATATGAAAATCTGGATTTAAAATTATTATTTTTGTATGACTTTGAGGTGCTTTATGGAAGTTTGGAACAGAACATTTTTATTTTCCTCAAACCACACATTTAAACTCAAATAATCTCAAAAAAACTCTATTTTTCTTACATTAATATTCTCCAAAGTAATTGAACAATATTTGAAATTGAAGATTTTCAATTTACACCTTTTAACAAAGACAACAGCTGTGCTGTTCTGGAATATGCCCCACAATACGTGTCCAGACTGAATGGCATTGCTACCTTCCATTCCTTTGCCCGGTAAAGTGGTTCTATAGAAAGTAAATAATTATCAAGGTACACAAACATCTACTATTCTTGTTGTCCCCTTCTCATACACACACTGTCTGATTAAATCCCAAACCACGTTTAATATCAAACCAGAGGCCCATTTCCACTCACAACGTCTAAACTTGACCATGACCTAGGCAACAAGAACCAGGTTGGAAGAAACATGTCTGTTGACATTATAAGATGACCCATTTTTAAGCATTTCTGCTTAATTAGCATGAAGTGAGAAGGAAAAAAAGGACCGGGATCTCAAGAAAATGTTCACAAAGAGCCAGTCTCATGACGCCAAAAATGACCTTGAGACTATTTTAATTTCTAGCAAACACGAAGGCTTGATCGGCTACACTGCTGCTGGACAACCGTGAAATCCAACTTATCACGCAAACTGAAGGTAATTAAATAGAGATGTTCCCCATGCCATCATTCTCACACATGGGAGAGTCTAATGACATTTTAACAAATCTATTTGGAGAGAAATCATTTGAAATCCACCTGAGTACTGCAGGTTAAATGAATTTCTCTGAGGTACAGCAAATGTTCCACCGGGAACTGAAGTGTGGATGCCTCTGGTTCCTCTGCTGTGTTTGATGTAGAGAAGTTCCGGATGTAGTCAGGTGCTCCCGTCAAGACTTTTCTCTCCTGAGTACAGGCCTTCACTATGTTATGATTTCAATAAATAGTAGTGGAATAAATATATGTGTCTGTGTGAGGGATGTATGTGTATATAATATATTTATATACATACATATACATGTATAATTTTTACATATTTTTTCTTTTCTAAAACACCATAACTTCACTTTTATGAATTTGAGTAAAATGTGTTTTCTTCAGCACAAAAGTGGTTTGAGGAAAATACAAATTTCTGATCCAAACTTTCATAAAGCACCTTAAAGTCATACAAGCATAAAAATCTAAAATCCAGATTTTAATATTCATTTAAAAAAATTCCCCCTAAATGGGATCACTCCATGGCCCTTTTTTCACAAATCGCTATAAAACCAAGGAATCGATATACATTGTTTATTATTTTTTTATGTCTATTTTTCTAAATGACACATATTGATTCAAGTGGCTAATTCCAGAATAATTTTATTGACTATGATCCGCTGGAAAATGGCTTCATGGAATGATTCTAAACCTTATCTTCTGTGCTTGGTTTAGTAGTTTTATTGCATTTTGGGAAAACTCAACATTTATCACAGATTGTTAAAAAATAAAAAAAACGGACAGACCAGAACTGCATTGCATGGCAAGTATTGTGTTTTTTTGGAAACTTGATTATGGTCTTTTCAAATTTGTATATATAAATATATTTATTTATTACTTTTTATTATTTTATTATTTATTTTTTTCCTGATTCCATAGCTTTAAAGATTGTTGAAGCAAAATGGAAAACAGTGTGTGAACAATTTAACTATTAAATACACAACACCCTAAACCAGCAAACAATTACATTGTCATCAATTCTGAAGGGGTTGGAATATAATATAAAATTAACTGAGTCTTTGATAATTGTACAAAGCAAAGCTACATGTGATAAATACAATTTCTTTATTGTCAATAAATCACAAAGCAAGGCTTGGGAATGGCAGGAAACAGGATATTGGGACACGTCTGCCTCATTTCGGTCAGTGGAGCTGAGGCCTAGGAAATGACAGTTAGCACACTATCAACAAACTCCTTGACACCTGACCAAACTTCCTGTTAGGTAAGGAAGTGAGAGTGGCTGCAGGGGCCACGGTTAACAGTCAGCTCATGCACTGATGGGGCGGATGAAGAAGAGAGTGAGCGATAAGGGCAGATTCTACCTACTGTTTATCAGCTACCTGACAAGAGGTGATGGCCCTCATGCAATTTATGATCAAACATGACATTGCTCAAGTTATGTTATTTTATTTGAAGCCACACACATGCGCTAGGTATCACATCAGGTTCTCATTCTTGCACACATCTAAAAATAATAATTAATGCTAATATCATGCTTAAAATATTTCAGGGTTGAGTAAAATCACAGATGAATTGCAAATGACAAGTATGCTTAAAAAGAGCAGAGCTGCACACCCCTGAAGTGTTTAAACTGCTAAGACACCATGAATATTAATATGCCTGAAATGACAATATGAACAGCATGTTTTGGACCCTGATCCTACTGTTTAACATGGGCAGCATTGGTTTGCATAAGACACAGCACGCTGTTTTCAACACTGATGACTTTCAACACTGTGACCTAATGAGACTAACAAATATATATAAATAAAAACTATATGAGAATAGAAGTGAGCTGTTGACCATCATTTAGCATAAAGTGACCGTCATAACTAGATACACTACTCTACTATTCACTCATTTGTGAATTCTTAATCGGTAGGGTTTAATACGAGTATTAAATAACAATGCCTTTATATGGAGCCTTTCCAGATGTTCAACTATTTTCAGAGCATTGAAAGATGAGCTACCTTAGTAACCCTTAGCTGCCCTGGGGCAGTCTGACAGAACGTGGCTGCCATTTCATGCCTGTAGCCTCCTTCTCACCACCAATTTACCCTACCAGTCACACTCATCCATACAGGGCAAAGCCATGTCCCAAAGCCACAATGGCAGAATGGACCTGGTGGGGATCAAACCACAAACCTCCAGACGACCAACTCCACCACTACACACTTGCTGCCCCTTATGTCTTCCTACATTGTCCAGTTAAAACGGCTTCACTCCTAATGCCAAGAGCTACCACAATTTTCCAGAATTTTTACCATTCTTTTAGAAGATATGTGAGAAGCAGAAGCTAATTTTGGATGAGAGGACCTGGCTCATTTTCAATCCTATTTACACCAAAAGTATTTTGAGTCAGATTGAGTTCAGGGGTTAACCTGATTCTTCTCACTCAACAATGTCTTTATGGGGCTTGATTTGGGTGGGGTATTTATGTTGGGGCCAAGAAAGAGGCAACCCCAAAACTGATCCCACAAAGTTGAAAATTTTCTAGAACGTATTGACGTGCTGAAGCAATCACAATTCCACAGAAAGGTACACTGTGCAGCTCTTGAAAAACAACCCCGCACAACGATTCCCCCAACAGCAAATTTAAATGTCCACACAAGGCAGTCAGGCAGGTCTCCTGGCAACCACTTAACCTGTACTTACCTTGCTATTAGACTACACTAGTGTGTTTCCACTAGTGTGGAACAGAGGTATTGTAGCTGGTAAGGAGACGGTATGGTCTGTGTTTTATCACTTCCGTTCTACACCTAGAATTGACTTTTATTGTTGAACTTGTGACACAGCAGCTAAAACACTTTTATTTCCACTAGTTTTGATATTGCTATACCAGAAAAAAGAACAATTTTGCTTCCTCTTTGCAAGCAGGTATAATACTTTAAATTTAAAGTACTTGGTAAATGAAATGTTTTTGAGCTAGTTTTATGCAAGTGCAACCACTTAGCTAGCCTATTTTATACCATTCTAAAGTTGTACACTAGCTAAGCTATTTAAATAAATTAAAAAAAGGCTTGCTCCTTAGTCCAAAGTGAGGAATGAGAAAAAAAGTTTGAGAAACACTGGACTACACTACTACAAATGTAAGTGTTTGCATTGCATTTGGAGATTTGGTGCAGATGCTGATACTGGACCATCTCTATTCTGTTTACGCCTCAGCATCCATTGCACTTGCTCGGCCATTTTACATGGCTTACAACTTTATTTCTAAGTTTTCCCTCTCTTTGTCCCAGACTTTTTCTTTCCAGAGTTGATTTTGTCCCATCTCTTCTGCTACAAAAATACAGACAGCCGACTTTGAAATATCCAAAGAAGTATGGCATCCAACTGCAGAACCTTGCTTGCTGAGCTTCTGGGAGTAGTCCATTCTTTCAAAAGTGCAAAGAGCTTTATTTTACACGTGTGGCTATGGAATTGATAGGAATTAGTAAGGACTTTTGGATACTGTGTATTCTACAGCACAGCAAGCATAATGAAACACTCAAGTCTTACATTACATATCAACATTAAGCCGACACACTTTTTGGGAAATCATTATCGCATACTGCTGTTTTAATCCAATAAACATTAGTGAGAGCCTGTGTTTGATCGCAAATTGGAATTATCACTGTAATCCACCCATAACTGCACACATAATAATAAAAGTTATCATAAATTGGATACCGGTGAGATGAAAAGCATCATATCATATTAGGACCTGCTGAGATGGTAATGACTAATAGAGTGTTTCATTGCTCTTTATTTTATGCAGCTGAAAACTGAGATGACGTGCTAATTTTGTTGTTTTAAAACCAAATATGCCATATGAAAATGAAACTGGGACTTTTTATAACCGCCATTTAACTATTGTTCCAATAAAACAAACATTACTAGTCATAACCAAGGAGATTACTCTGTTGACCATTAGGTGATGCTCGTGAGGACACTGCAAAAACTCTGTTGTGTTTTATCTTTCCTCGAGCCGAATGGAGATCATGCCTTTAATGGTTTGTTAGTTAAGAAAGTAGGCCAGCATATGCAGGACACAACAATAATTCCTTGAGTGGCTAGGCTTTGGCCTCAGTGAGCCAGTCGATGATGAATCTGTGTGCCATGGTACATTATAGTGGGATAAAAGAGAGGGGGGTGAAGGACAGTGCCTTCCCTGAACCTTAATCAGATGCAGATCAGGCTAAAAGCATCGGAGCAGCAAATCCCTGCTCCAAAGCACAGTACCACACCATCCTGACCACTCTTTCTCTCTCTCTCTGCTTCTTTTTTTCTCTCCCATCTCCCTCACCCACTCCTCCTCTCTCTGAGCTCTTTATAAAAGGTTGCTTGATAGATTCAAGTCTTTATTGGAAGATCATATGGCATGACTGCGAAATCCCATTACTTGTTGATTAAGTATTGATCCCACCCCCAAGTATTAACAAGTAAGCTAATATGGAGTGACCCGTGAGACCAGTGGCTTTGGAGCGATGAAATCAAACGCTTTGGGGTAAGGAAGAAGAGAGAAACAAAGAGCAAGATCATAGATGAGATAAAAAAGGGGGCATTGAGTAAAGCGGACACAAAGACATAGACCTGACAAAACAGACTTTGTGAACAAGAGGAAAAGAGCTGCTGCTTCAGATGCATGTTAGTGAAGTTTTGTCTCTCTGCTCTGGTTAAAATGTCATACATCAATGGCTAGATCAATGAAAACCTTGTTTTTCTACATCCTCCATGTTCAAATCATCAGCTTGCTCTTCTCTTGTGCTTGCTAATGACTGAATTCCCTCCCTCTGTTTGTGTCAGTGTACAGCAAATGTCTCTTGATCAGTTCTGATTCCATGAGGGTCTGTGATACCCTTTGTTCTTCTGGCAAAATCCAATGCTTATGGTATTTCCTGGTTGGTAGTCAAACAAGGCATATAGCATAGAGCAAAGCCACTAAAAGACTTGCTATGCCAACATGATAGACAGTCAGTCAATAAGTCCACAGATTATTCAGATTAGAGATGTTCACCTCATTTATTGACTTGACAAAGGTTTGGTCCTGTTAAAAAGCTGACACAGTTCATTACATAAAACATTCTGTTATTGATTTGTACAAGACTTGAGCAAAACTCTTCAGCACTCAAGAATTCAGCTCATTAGACAGTGTACATTCTGCATTCTGTTTGGAGATAAAGTGAGACACCTGTAAGTACATCACATAAACTTGTGGGTTGAAAGCGCTATTATGGAATCAGATATAAGAGGGAACAAAGAGGAGTGAAAAGCAAATTAACATATGTATCTATTATTATTCAGTACCAATATTAGAGAATAATTATATTCATTACATTTTAATACATAGATGATAGGATCTGTAGTGGGACCTGCATTAACAGGTGGGGAAATTCTAGTGATTCTATTCCAATTTGTTCATTCCGAAACATATTTATGTTTTTTTTTTTTTTTTTATTCATATGTAAATATTTATCTATTTTATGATTTTTGTATCTGTTGTAAACCTAAGCCGGGTGCATCGTTCAACAGCATTTGGAAAGCTCTAAACCTATGGCTGATGTGGCTTGAGTTTTTTTAGAAGAAACAAAATGCCCACCGTGAACATTCTGACTTGCTGTGTGGACTTCACAGATGATAGCTGTGTAATCTTTACTCAAAAGTTATTTTTTTGAATGTCAACAATGTACACTGCTATCTCTACAGACAGCTCTAATGTAATCTAATGTAGAGCAGGAGGAGTGACATATTTGTCCGCCATATTTGTTGCATGATGCCACTGTTGCCATGGTTATACATCAAACAGAGGTACTCCTATAAGAAATAAAATTTCTAAATTATTTGGCAGTTTTGTTATTCTGTTTTTTTATTGATAGTTATTTGTTTTGTATTTTTAGTATTTTGTAAATATTTTACCCCAAACAATTGAAGCATGACTCCTGGTGGAAACTAAGAATATAAACAAAATGGCCGTTGTATCCAATGTAACGACACCTCCTCCCACACTATTACAGATAAAACCAGAAGTCCCAGACTTGTAGTCTTTAGCTAAGAGGCTGCTAGCTGGCTAACTTTTGGCTATCATTTTATGTGCAAATGTGGTTATTTCCAGCTCATTGGCTCTCTTGTGGGTTTTATAGGCAGAAAAGCCAAATGGCTGCTCTCTTGGACTTCTAGTGTTAATAAATACATTTGCTGTTTGTTTATGGAATTCTTAAGAACTGTAATGGTCTTCTGTATTCTCTTTTTTTTTGTATGCGTTAAATGTCCCTTAAAAATGTAGCACATCCTATTATGTGTATGTTTTAATCCGAAATATATTTATATGTTTAATTTCAGCCATCTCATTTTTAGACATAAACATATTTTCAGATAAATATTATATTATCACCCAACCTGTATTTGGTGAACTCTCCTTGTCTTTGTACTGTGATGTAAGGTGTATTTCTGAAACACTTGCTAATCTGAAACTTTTCAACTTGGTTCAAACATCAAACATCAACGTCTGAATTTCCACTAGCCATTGTCTCAAAAATACTCAGTTTGTTGTTGGTAGGCAGAACCTGAGAGCTAAAAAAAATATAGCATATACTTATGATTATAATATGCTATATATTTTATATATTTTCAGTTTTTAGTGGACCTTTTTGCACATTATTTTATACATCTGACAAGGTAGTTTTAAATCTGACTTTTTCCCTCACACTGACCAAACTCTTAGCTTCTCCCGTATCAACATTTCCCAGTCTGGGTGACCTAAAATAAAGCTTCAATATGGGGACTGCAAGCTTAACGTAGTCCAAATATATATTGAAACCAGGCCTGATGTTCAGCTTGTTGCCAAAACATTCTGTGGTTTTCTGGAGCTTAGACAACCCTGCTCTGATCTAAAAGGCCTTGGAAATTGAATCTTGGCTTATAACAAGCTAGAATGGAGGACTGTTGGTCTCCTCAGCACAAGAAGAGAGACATAAAAAGTCCCTGGAACACTGGGTCACATAATGCCTTGATTGACTGGATCAGATGCATGGTATGATCAGATCCTCGGGTTGAAATCAAAGGGAGGTGGGTTCTTTTAAGCTGGAACCGGGGGAATGGGTGGGGGCAGAGACAGAGTTCTGAAGAGCCAATGATCCTGTTGTCTGATGCAATGGAAAGCTGCAGTATGACAAGATCAGTGCAGCTTGTCTGAACATGAGGAATACTGTCCAGAGAAAAGACGAAAGTACTCTAAATCCTGTTAATGTGCTCTGGGATATTAAACCGAGAACGAGAACGGGGTTTTTAACGAACTCGGTGGGTGCCATTCTATTGCTCTCCTCATTACACCCATGTGGTGACAATTGCATTGCCCCCTCCTTCTCAGCAGCCCCCTCCCGTCCATGTTTAGTAGCAAAGGACATCAACATTCACAGCATGTAATGATGCCAAAGAGCTATTTCATGCTGAACGTTTGGTTTGAATTAGAGGCCAGCGGGAGTGTGGACTCTCACGCAGTCCGGCAGAAGCCCTTTGTTTCTCACCGATCTGTGATGCGAAGGACATTTCGTTCTTTTTCTCTTTCTTCTGATCTACACATCCACATCTAAATCAACCTAATGTGTGAGCTCAAAAAACATTCTCTGTCACCTTGGCACCTTAAAGTTGCAAAAAACAATGTCACGATGATTCTTTAGCCTTGTGCACATTTTATACAAGTGTCTTTTCAAGACACATTGAGGCATTCAAATGTGTTTTACACTTGAGTAGAAGGATTGTGCAAAATCATTCTCTGATTATATACACTGCACGGCCAAAAAAGGTCACACACTAAAACCTCTTTGGATCTATAGCTTTGATTGTGGAAAATGATGACTAATGCTCCCTGATCCACTTTTTCTCAATTTGAGCCAAATGAATCTTAGCTTTCATTAAGGCAGTCAGCTGACCTCATCCTTTGAGCACATACTGTTGCTGAACCTAGACCTGAGCAACTAGAGCACCCCCAGATCATAGGACTGCCTTTATAGGCTTGCACAGTAGGCACTAGGCATGATAGGTAGATCACTTCATCTGCCTCTTTTATTACTCTGATGTAAACATTATTTTGAAACAGGATAAATATGAATTCATCAGACCACGGGACCTTCTTCATTTTGCTCTAGAGGCCAATCTTTATGCTCCCCTGCACACTGAAGCTTTTATCTCCAGTTGATTAGTGCTTTAGCTTTTCCTCACGGATTAGCTGTTTAGTTCCAATCCCTTGAGTTCCCTTCTTACATTCACCATGAAACAAACCCCCAGAGTTCTAATGCTGTTTTTCTTTGATTTGATTTCACTAATCGTTAAAGTGACCGTCGATGATGATAATTCAGGATCTTTTATTGCGCCTACATTTGTCCTTCGAGTTTTCAATAATACATTGCACCTTAACTAATTTAGTACTTTCAGGCATGAATAACAGGTGCGCCAATGATGTCTTTGATAAAATAATCTGAGAAATTATTTAAAACAACAAATTAACGGAGGATATATTATGTGGCGTTTTATGTAGCTCCCCATAGCAATTGGGATTGTGAGTGTGGGTTTTTTCCTCTATGGAAACTGTAGGAAAAACAAATAGTTTTTTTTTTTTTTACCTTAATTTAATTGAGTGATATAAAACATAATTATCTTCAGACATACAAAGAATATAAATTTCTATAAAGCCTCTAACAAAGAATTAAGGCCACAACAATCCCTAAACAATTCTGTCCCTCAAAACATATTCACATTCAATAGTAGATTTGCTATAGCCATTCACAAGGTATTGAGAACCATTCAACAAACAGCTCTTTGTGTTCAGACGGCAATAAAACAAGCCTAAAGATATTACTGGAATGTTCTACTACCAATACTTCTATTCTGCCAGTATGGTTTGGTATTGAGGACCACTAAGGCATGTCTTCTGTAACTTTTAAATGGACCTAAAGTTCACATTTCATTGATTGAACTGTTTACTAGTTTTTTTTTGTGGGATAAATGCAGGCTATAAATATTATCCAGTGTGCACAGGCTTTCACATTGACCAAGAATCATCTTAAAAACCTAGAAAACCTACTATCTCTCTATACATTTTATCTAGGAAAGAATGAAAAGAAAAGGCAAACATCCTGCGCGTTGGACATGGATTGTGAGGAGGCATGGCTCAATGAATAAATTGAAAGTCTGGAAGGCTGAGTGGAGAGGAGCGGACAGTCTGACCTTTTTAAGATCCCAGTCAAACGGGTAAATAAGATCCCGAGGTGACTGTCATTTACAGGCTGGTTATTGACGTGAGGACGGTCAGCCCTGAGAGATCAGGTCACTGTAAATGGAACACACTGAGAGTAAACGTGTGGCAGAATTTGCTGAGACTGAAACGATAATAACATTGAATGAAGCAATGTTCTTGATGCTTTAAAATATGATGATATATATGTTTGAAAGTATTGTATAATATGTAACATATATAATGGAGTATATATATATTTCAGACCTAATGTATACCTATATTTTGTGTACTTGTGTTTGTTTTTGTGTTCTGCATTTAATGTTTATTTAATGTGCCATTCTTATGCATAGCTTCTGACATTTTAATATAACCATATATATATTTATTTTGCAGAGTTGCCACTTCAACACAAAGCTTCCTTTTTCTTGTGATGCCTTTTTTTGTTGTTGCTTAGAGCCAGAACTAACGAGATGGGTGTTTTCTTAAGTTATGGTCAAGGATGCCTCCTGTTAACTTATCACACAGTGAAATGCTAGATGGCATGGCTGGAGGCTGATGCAAAACTTGACATAAGCTCCTTATCAGAAAACATTAGGTTTAGGCCTAAAGGTGCTTGCTTATGTCAGGCTCTGAGCCTGTCTGGGAACCTCTGCCTCCATGTGACAGGTCAGCATACGTGTGTTCCAATGTTAAAATACATTCTCTGCTATGAATTCATGCATTAGGTTCACATCCACATGAATTTCGGAAATACAGTCTTAATTTGGTTAGAAAAAGAGATAGGAACAAGGAAAGACAGAAAAAGAAAGAGAGGGAGAGAAAGAGAGAGAAAGACTCCTATTGCAAAGCAAACAAAATGCAATATGAATAGAATTTTGCACAATACTTAATATTTATTCCATAACAAAAATACATTAAAAATAAATGAGAAAATGATCTTAAACAAATGTAACATCTTACAACAGTTTGTTATATAACAACAATAATAATAATGCTACAAAAAATAAATAATTAATGATAATATGAATGATAATAATGGCGCTGTCAATCGATAAGAAAGTTAACTAATTAATCACACATTTTGCAATTAATCGCAATTAAAAGACAAACTTTTTGGTTATGTTAATGTAAAATGTAAGTAAAATAAAATATAAAGAAATCTACTTATAACAACAACTCTTCTAAATAAATATATACAGTGGTGTACAAAAGTTTATTTTCATGATTTTTTGTTTGTTTGTTTGGACACTATAAGAGACCAAAAAGTGATATTTTATTTATGAAATGTCTGCATATGGATAAATATAGGCACCTGCTTATTCCCTTTTTTGGGGTCACATGGATGTGCCAGTGCCTTTATCCAGCGCACATTGGGCGAGAGGCAGGGGTTCACCCTGGAGAAGTCGCCAGTCCATCACAGCGCACAAAAACAATTAACTCAAATTAACATGATCTAATGCTCACCTCTGCAGCTTCCATTTTATAATAACAGAAGTATTGCTTGTTTGTGTGCAGCCATGTATTCATAAATCATTAGAAATGCTAATAAAATGAATCACATCCATCCAAGGTTGAAGTAAACTTTGCTGAGTTGAATCAAGTGCTTCTATAAATAACCAAGTTCATGAAATACAGATCAAACTGCAGAGACGTTTGAAAAGCAGCAATACGTGTGAGCATCTCGGTTCTCCGAGATCGATTGAGAGGGTCTTACAAGGGTCAGAGTGGGTGCCTGAGGGAGAAGCGGAGTCAAACATAATGTTGGGTGTCAGACTGTTGACATTTCAGATCTTCTGATGTGTTCACCATGCCAACACTAAAAGAGAGATTGAAGAAAGATGCCAGGGGCAGTGTGCACATGTACAAAATGTGAATGCTTTGCCTGAAATGGCCAGGGTCACAGGAAAAGTTGACAGGCCATGTTGCCAATAATCATAATCATTATGGGTTATGCTGTTATGTAGATGCATCCTGCATTCATTTACATATCTTATTTATTTTTCCTCTCAACAATGTTGGTTTGAGATGTTTGTTTCCACTGGGATTTCTAATACATGAACTGATGGCTCTAATAAATGTATCTAAAAAAAGAAATAAACTAAAAAGACCTTGTTTCACGTCAGTGTTGCATCCCACCCAGTACCCTTCTCTTCCACTCTTTGTACTCGACAATTAGAGGCAGGTTAGATTTAGGCTGTCAGTTTCCAACTCCTTTTATTAGAAAAAGAAAAATAGGGAACATTTAAACAAACACAGAATCACACAAGAAGGAAGACTGACAAAAAATGTAAGAGGTCAAAAATAATTAGAAGAAAAAAATGTAAGAAAGTCATAGCTGACAAAAATGTATATGTTGCAGGACTGAAAACAAGAGTTTAAACAAAGATTTGTTGTCTATGAACAAAATTCAGGCTACAGTAAAATCTAAATCAAATCATAATTTGCTCACAGTTATATATTATGTTCAGGTAGGTATTCTTTCTATTTTTCTAACTCCTGAACCTTTCCCCCTCACCTTCCCCAATCCCTTATTCACTCCCCCTTTCAGTCCAATGCCACCTTGTCCTGATGCAACTAATGTGAATAGGTGAGTGGGAACCACAACTAATAAATATCTACATACATTCATTGCTCCGATCCAGGGGAGAAAACACCACACCAGGTGTTTTACTCCCCTGGAGAAAGCAAAACTGTCCAACTCAGCAAAGCATTTACTCTCCCATGTGATGGCTTTTGAGCAGGACAGTACACGGTTAAAAAAAAAATTGCTCACAGTTTTTGAAGGTCGATCTTGTAGAACTTACCATGCATCATTCTGTCTTTTAATGTAAACCCAAACCCACTCTTTGATTTTAAGATCAGGGCTCTGTGGGGGCCATGCCACCCCTTCAAGGAGCATTGGTCTTTCTACGCTGAAGAGAGTTGTACGCTGTTTGTATGTTTGGTGTCATTGTCCTGCTCTGGAATAATTTGGGGCTTCAAATCATAGTGCATGATGGATAAATGGATATGGTTTTATTTCTCAGCATTGAGAACACAATTAATCCTGGTCAATGTTGTTAGAATTACAGCACTAAATGGATCCTCTAGCATGAGTCTAAAGCATCAGTTTTCTAGACCTCATTTTTCATGCATTCTTGAGTTGCAGCTTGAGCTTTTTGCAACTCTTCCATGAAGATCGATAGGTGTAGGTGCTAGGTAACTGGGGCCCACTGGATTCTCCGGGGTCTGAACTGATGCCACTGTTGAACAAGTTTCCTTGGTCAACCATTGCATCTACATTTTTCAGTGTTGACTGTTTCATTGTTCTTATTCTAAAGGGCAGACGGAAATCTTTGCAGTGGAGAGACCTTGTTGATGCAGTATAACTATAATGAGTCCTGTTGCTGAATCTAGCCATGACTTTGTAACAGAGTTTGGCTCTTCCTAACCCAGTTTTAACCCTTAGAAGTACAGTTTTTTTAAGCAACAATGCTCAATATCTTTTTCTTTTTAGTACAACCCCAGCTTCTTTTTAAAAAAAAAAAAATCCATTACATTACACAATAATCCGACTGCGAAATTACTGCAAAAATGCAGTACAATTGCGAACGAACAATGTTAACGAAGAATCCATAAATTACCCAAATACAAAGTCAAAACATTGTGAAAATTGCACCAAAGAACAAAACTTTCTTAAACCTTACAAACTGTTCCGAGCACCTTTTGTGCCATTCTGCTCTTTTGTGCGAGAACTTAAAAAATATTACAGTCCATATCACAGGTATTGTACTTCTAAGGGTTATTCCTTCTTTTCACCACAAGATGGCATTGATTTGGGGTTTGAAATTGTAACTGAAAAACGATTGTGCAATTTCTCACACTTATAAGGCCAGCATAGTGGTAGGGTTTACCCCCATCTCTCGCCTAAAGACGAGCAGACCCCCACAACCCCAAAAGGGAACAGGCAAGAAGGGCAAGAAGATGAATAATTAATTTGAGTTAATGTGTCATAGCTCTTCTAATGTTCTTTTAACCCTTCTGTTGTGTTAGGGTCAAAAGTTTGACTGTGTAAAAAGTACACTTTCCTATTTTGTCCTGGAATGAGGCTTCATCTAATCATCAGACACACATTTAAATGCAGCAACATCAATTTTCACAATTTTAGATAAATTCTAAACGGCTCAAACAAAAAAGTTATATCTGTGGTGTTACAGGTCCAAAATGACCCGGCAGAGAATACTGGCTGTTGTAAACATCACTTAAAAGCTACAGGTTTTCCTGAGGATCAATTATGGTCCAATGTGCACAGTTATGGCCCACATTATCATACACACACACACACACAACAATTTATTGTTAAACTGTTTGGTTAATTCGCATGGTTAAATATTTGTTTTATGACAAAAAAAAATTGACGTCTTACCATTTATCTATGCGGGTCTGTTTTGACCCGAAACACCAAAGATGTTACTATTGTTGATGATTTAAAATAATAATGAAAAAATAAAAGAAAATTTTGGTAGGTGTACTCTAATAATAGTTTATAACAGATTTACAGTTAATTTATACTCATACTATAAGGAAAAAAATATATATAGTGAATTTAAACAGTTTTCACAATCAAAAACGAGTGGTATATTTTAAAATACTGTGTCTATGGAGCCAAATAAAAACTATTCACACACTGGTGCCATTTATATGAATACACAGTAAGCCAGCATTTAGCTGGAAAACTAAATAAAAAAAAAACTGGTGATTTTAAGCATTTTTAAATCATGGGTCATATGATATGATATGATATGATATGATATGATATAGAAACACAGTAAACTCTAATTTAATTGTAACAATGTTTTAGAAATTGTTAGTCCAATTATTGTGACCTAAAACAACAACACAGTGCTTGGTGTGCTGAAGTGTGAGCAGCTGTTGTCCTACAGCATCACATCATCCTCTTCCTCATTCACATCCTCATCGGGATGGAGTGACCCATATCTGGCATGGCGGATTCTCATGCACAGCCGAATCCACCGCCTGGCCCTGGCTTTCACTTCTGGGCTTGGATGGGCCCCTGACGAGACCATCTTAAAAATGCTCTAAGATCCTCTGTCCTTTACTGTCTCATTCAAAGCGGGTGGTTTTTAATATTCAGCACTGCAAGATGGTGAGTGCATTTGTTCCGGCCACTACTTTAAAATAGCTCATGTTGCTGATGAACTTCAGCCTTCAAAAGTGGGGCTTGGAATTCATTACATCAAGGTCATGCTGAATTTGATCTCACAATGAACAACATTTGTATGGATTTAATCAGCGATCATGAACCACTGTTGATTTTATGTCATTAAAACCATTTTTATGGTCTAGGGTTTTGCAGGATTGTTGATCATTTGTGTATATTCACATAAAAGCTTAGGACATGCACTAGGAAAACACACATTTTCATGCAGCTGAACTCTTTCAAACACACACGCACGCACACCCACACTTAGTTGTGTCAGGTTAAGTGTTTCTCCATTAGAGAAGCACGGATCAGGTCTGCCAAATGTCTCTACATGACGTTTAGTCTTGGAGCCATTTGTGACACTCACTGCTTCATGTGTATGCGCGCATATGTGTGTGTTCTGTTTGAGTTTTAACTGACACCCATGCATGTGAAAAAAAAAGCGCTCACGTTTAATTTAAAGAAGCAGCTAATGGGAAAAATCAAAGCACAACCTTGAAAACATAAGCACTGAAGGCAGAAAGCATTGTTTTTCAGTGCCTTATTAAAGTCCTTGATCATTTAAAACAAAACAAGGAAAAGGGAGAATTGAAAAAAAAACTGATCTGTTTAGAAGAAATAAGAAAAAAATATTGTTTCTTTTTTCAGCACTGTGTCTCTTTTATCATTGTACAGTATTTTTGTTGTGAATAAGATAATTGAAGGTTTTCTTTGTGACAGCATGCAGGAAAGAGTAAGATTGAAATAAAATAAACCATTGTTGCATTGTTGTTATATGTGATGAAATTACTGATGATTAAACAGCACTTGCCATAAAATAAGCCTTAGTTCTACGTGCTATTTATTTATACATCATTATTAGTATTTTAATTGTCAATATATATTTTGCTGTTTATGAGGAAGGATTTCAAGGGTATTAGGGAATTCCATGTATAAGTAATACAATGTTCTGTTCTATAAAACATGTTAAATTAGCATTTTATTTTTACATTAAAATAATATGGTACGACAAAATATTTGAGTTGCCATATTTTAGTAGAGAGAGAGAGAGAGAGAGAGAGAGAGAGAGAGAGAGAGAGAGAGAGAGCAAATAACTAATTGTTAAAAAGTAAATATAAATATATAATGTTACGTTTATAACTATGAATCCGCTTCCTTTCTTCAAATCTATATGGCACGTTTGTACTTTGTCATTATTTCTTGGTCAATACCCACGGATATGAACATCACATAAAATCTGCTTCTCTGTACTTCATTCAACATCCAGCATACAGTCAGGCAGGTTCGGTGTGACACTTCTCGCTTTACTAGTGCACCACATGTTATCATAACGGCAGTGACTTGAGCGCACACCCCGCTGAGATATTATTAGCTCCTTTGGCGAACAAATGAAAACTGTCTTCACCATGCATCGATCCTATAAAACTGCAAAGCACAACAGAATGAGGTTCCACAGTGTGTTTCTTTTGGTTTGGTAGATAGTAGTGATTAACCTACATCTTCCACCACTGAAATGTGTTAATTTTATTCACTTTCAGTTTAAAAAATAAAATAAATAATTTATATATAAGAGATAAAACTGTGATGTACAGTACTACATGCAAGTGCACTACCAGAAGCTACACAAAGGGAACTCATTATTTTGAGAAATGATCACATTTTTATTTATTTTTTTTAATGGAAATAGATTTTTACATTTCTAAACCCTATGATAACATTTTAAGGAGAAATATTTAAGTGACAGACATCACTAAAATCAACTTTTTTATTTATTTATTTTTTTGTAACAGCCGTAATTAGACATTAGAGGTGTAACGATACACTCCACTCACAATGCAATACACATTACGATATTATGCACATGATATAAAAACACTAATTTTAAGCCATTTTCTAAACTATTTATGTAACCTTCATTGGAAAAAAAATAAGTTTTGAGACCACAAAGCTAATGAAGCTAGGGTCTAGTTTTATTTGTATAATAATCATATATTTAATATCGTCCATCCACTAGGGGACAGCATTAACGTTGTATTAAGTTATATTTTGCAATCTAAAGGAATTTAAATAGCAAGTTTTATGTTTTTCATTTAAAATTTGATTAAAGGATACTCATCTACTAATAAATATCTGTATATTTTCTAAATCAGCTCAAACATCTTCTATGTGTATGTCTTATGATTTTTCCGACCTTCTAACAAACTGCTTATGTTTACTCCAGAACTGTAAGTCACTTTAGATTAAAGTGTTTGATAAATACATAAATGTAAATATTTAATAGAACAAAAAAGGTAAAGAAGTTTCAGAAGTGACTAGAAATACCATCACTTGAAGAAGCAAATGCTCTTCAGCTGGTAGACGATATATCTCAGTAACTTGACAATTTCTATTATATAGGCCAATTTTTTTTTTTTTACAAAAATAACATAAATATCTACAGTTTAAGTCACAGAGCTTGATGCATCTTATTTCTACTGATTATAATTGAGAAGTTTCAAAAGCTTCATTGGAGTTCTTTTGATTAGACATGGTTTTGAAAAGAATATATCTTTTATATTCTTTTTTTATTTTTTTTTTTCGCAAGAATTAAACTGAGTAATCGAGAAAAGGCAGAAGTTCATCTTTCAGCAGGACAATGGTCCTACACTCCTTGACTCCTGAAACCAGCTGTGCCCAGATGCTACGGATAAATGGGTAAAAAAAAAGCCAGACAAGAGGCTGTAATTGCAGACAAAACTTTTAAGCAAATGTGTTAAATGTTTTATATCAAAATACTAACTAATATATTTTTATTATAATGAAAATGTACAATAAAATATATTTTAATACATGTCAAAACAATGTAAAAATCTTATTTGTCATTCAATGTATAAAAATTCAAGGGAACATTTAATCTAATAAAAATACATGTAGCAGCTGCGTTGATGTGAATCATTTCAGGAAACACTCTACGTGTGTCCATAAATCTAAATAAAAAAGGAGGAGTCTTCATCTTTAAAGAGGACAAAAGCCCTTACACCACCGTTCTCATCCATATACATACATTTGTGGAGCTGAGTCCAAACCTGAACCGGTGCTGATAGAGTTATGCCATTTGAAATCTCGCTCCACCCCTGTCTCTTATTTTTCTCCATCTCAATAATTGCTGTGATTTGTAAGTTGTTATTACTGCCATGCACTTGGGAGTGAGCAAGCTCCAACCTACACCAGGAGATAACACACTCGATGCAAACTTACAAAGCGGCCACTGACTCTTCTCTTGCAGGGTAATGAATAGAAATGCAGCTTTCAGGACAGCAGGGTGAGAGCCATTTGTGTGTACGCATGTGTGTGTGTGCTACAGGGGTGGCAGGGTTGTAGAGTGAGCAATGCAGCGCCATTCTCTAGCTCGCTGTCAGAAAATATAATTTGCGCCTTCAGTGATTCACCTGGTTCATATGCAGCATGCAAATTTATTTCCTTAATAATCAGAGCAGGAGGCTGCCCAGGAGGATTAATGGCATCATTCCTTATGCACCGGCAGCCTCCCGGACTGCGAGGATATTACCCACCTCTGACATGGAAAAATTGTGTTAGTTCTAGAGAGAAAACGCTGCGATATTTGTCCTGTGCGACAGTATAATGGGCTGGTGCATCATCAGATTGCAATGTCATTTCAAAAACCTTGAATACAAATAATGTAGAGTGAGAGAATAGATGGCGCGTACCTTAATACAGCTGGCTAGTTATCCTTCACTCAGGTATAAAGGGGTTTTTCTGACACCAGGCGTTATTTAAATTAAGCTGCTCTAGGCTCTATCCTAGCATGGATCCCTCTCACACTTCCCTCTTTTAATTAATCTTCCCTACCTCACTCTGAGAATCCCACTTTTTTGCCTCCTTCACAATTTTAAAGCAAACACCATGAAATATGTATGGGCTAGACATATTAATTATCCCACAATGAGGGGAAAACAATGCAGCAGTGGCATGACACGTTTGGGTACAGATCTGTCACCAGTCGCGGGGAGGAAAGAGCCGGTGAAGAGTGAAAACCTAATTAACAAGATAAGTGACCAACAGCAGCTCTATGTGAGGAGTCACACCCACCCAGAGCTTAGCCACATGGCCGCTGCTATAGCTAACACCGGATCGCTGTGTTACAGTCACTCTTGGAATTCCTGGAACTCTTTGGTTGATTTCTTTAGATGATTCTGAAGAGCTCAAATAGATTCGGCCACACAGCTGTTCCAATGTGTGGTGAATGTTCGAATTGCCACTGACCTACAGTCTCAGTCAAAAAAAAAAAATTGTGTTGACCCTGGTAAAAAACACATGCATACAAAAAGCTAATTTACATCAGACCACAAGAGGGCAGTAGACACCTGGGTGCCCCAATGGATGCACTCTGAACCTCTGCCTTTCCCATGCACCTTGGCTGGACACCCTTCTTTTTCTTCCTGTAATTCCAGACACACTTGAGCACTTCTTGAATTAAACATTTGCAGAATACATTATGGACCAATCAAACTCCTCCTTAATCTATTTGTAGAAACAATGCCCCAAATGCTCAAGGAGCCTCCACCACACTTCACTTTATCTGTAGATGCACATTTTTGTACCGTTCTCCAGCCATCAGTGGACAAACTGCCTTCTGCAACAAATAATTGAATCCGTTCCCTCCCTTTTCAGACAGGGAATGATGTTAGTTCTGTACCTGCCATGACTTCCACCAGGAGCCCCTTTTTCTTAGGTCTCCGCATGATTTCCATGCACCCCTCCCTACGGCAAGAAGGGTGCCCTCCTTATGAACTTGATATGCGTTCCATCGTGTTTTCTTTGCCAACTTTCAACTCCATTTGCAAAAATTTCAGCCCCAACTGTTCTTCACCATCACCTGCAAAAACCACCACCATTCTTCACCATCACCTGCAGACACTCATTATTGTACTGCTCTCCATCCTGTCTGTAAACAAAGTTCCTTCTGTAAATTCCTTCTGACTCATCAATCTGCTGACATTTTTTTAATTATTTATTATATTTTATTTCATGCATTCTTGGCTTGGCTTTGCTTTGTTCCCATTCTGGCCAGACTTCTCTGGAGAGTCAAAAGGGAAGCTGATTGGAATAGTGGACATTCTGGTTGACAGCCGATTGCAATGGCAGACATCTTCATATTTAGAAGGCCAAAAAGCTTAATTTGTCTTTCACCTTTACTTGCTTTATTGTGGCTTTTGTAGTGACAAGAGCTTCTTGATCCATGTGCCTTTCTTCGGCCAACCACTGTCTATGATTGTCAATGTTACCTGTTTTTTTATGATTCTTCTAAAAAGCTTGAACATCACATCATGAAACCCCAGTCTGAGAGAGTCTTTGTCCAAGAGAGACTGAGTTGATGCAATATAACTACCTTGTTGCTGTGCTCAATCTTGCCATCTTCACCTTGGTAACAGAGCTTGACTTTCAAACAGGCTTCAACACAGCGGTTACTGTTTTAGCTGTTCGTCATTGTGTGACAAACCCAACTCATAAACCAGCTGATTAAGGTGTCAGAACCAAAAGAACTGATTAATTCAAAACTGGTGATAAGAGTGCAAAGGAATGATTCACTCCTCAAAATGGTTTAAGATTCATTTTTGTATTTTGTACATTAGTAAGTATCGTTCATGAATGACATCCCAAACTTTGGTTCAAAACAGGCTAAACAGATGGTCAGCCGATCTACCCTCCTTGCAAAAAGTTTGGATACTCTAATCTAAAGGACAATAAAATGTGAAATGAAACATAAATAAATATTTAATGGGACTCATGCTGCTTTGTGCATTCAGCCAGAGTGGAAAATATGTAAATACATACGCAGTATTTGCGATTTAGTGTTTCAGCACACAACCTTCCATGTTTCCCTTAAGAGAGCCTTCTCAAATACCAACGGGTAGAGGGGAAGTATTTTTTTATTTTTATTTTTTCATTGACCTAAGCTCTCCTTTTTTGTCTGTCTCTGTTCTTTTGAGACCCAGGAATCCCTGGAGGTGAGGGCTAGTATTTTTTCCTCACTTCCAACCACACACAAGAGTCACGTTGTCCCTGTCTGCCTCTCCATCACTCGTGACTATATGGAAAAAAAAAACATTTTCTGGATAAAATATGACAGCTTTCTCACTTTGCTGTTGTCCAGTATACAGAGCCAAGAGCAACAGCATGGACGAAAAACTCCACAGAGTTCACAGATTGAAAACCTGTAAGATCATCATCTCCAGCAGAGATAAAAGTCCCTTTAAATTTCCAGATGCTCATTGAACTTGAGAAAAAAGGTGCTTTTTTACCCTTTTTTGGGGTAGTAGAAGTTAAAGCCAATGATTTTACCCAGAGAAGTTATGTGGGCAGGTGTCTAGGCTGGGACCTATTGTGGCACAAAGGCATCCTTGGGGGCATTGTTTCTTTGAGTCTGGGATACTATGGATGCATCCATTAAAAACACAGCGCCCAGTACTAAAAAGCTGCTTTAATGGTGGGAAAGCAATGTTGTTCACAATGTGAAGAGCTTAATAAAGACCAAATACAAAACAATGTACCGTGTGTTTTTAGAGACTCTTCAAAGTACTTCCAAGAAAATAGAGGGGAGAAAGTGCTTTAAAAAGAAGTCCATGCGCACCTAGAGGGAATCAAATGAATTGTAATCAGTGTTTTCACACACTTCTTGGGCCATCTGTGTACTAAACTAAGCATGTGCAATGAATCACATCCGTAACATGTCTCAATCACATGTACACAGTATTTTCCTCCACAGGCCTCTGAAGATAGACCGTTTTTGGATAATTACAGATTGAAGAAGTACATTGCATTTGCAGTCATTCCTGAAGTCCTCTTGAAAGTGATGGATTTTCCTGAGTGGGAAATATCTGCTGACAGTGACACAGAGTTGCGATTTGTTGGCTTTTACATTACACCACAAGGAACCACATTTCCACAAAATATCCTTTGGTGGACACTCAAGCTGGCTCAGATCATAGAATGAATGTGGAAAATGAACGACTCCTTGTCTCTACAAGGTTGGGTTGAAAAAATATGTTTGTGTATAATGAAAAAGGAAAAGAATGCCTTAACAACAGAAAGTTTAAAAATCTCGAAAACTCTCAGATGAATAGTTTTAAGTTGAGCTAATTTCTATCTATTTCTCTCACTCGTATCCCATAGCTATTCTTGTTTCCCTAGGAAAGGAATGGCTGAAAAAATACCCACATACATCAGGAAAATGGTTTTGAGGGTAACTCCTGGTAGCTTTGGTAGTGTAGGTAGTTCATAATACTATACTATACTACACTACCTGTCATTAATGTTGTTTGGCTAATAATGGTCTTTTAATTGGCTAAAAATGGACTTATTCCTGTACAAAAAAATATTTTTGGGGGTGATTTAAATTCCTTTTACTCAAATCTACATTTAAAAATGGGTTTTCATTATTGTATAACTTTTATAAAAGTTACAAAATGACCAACATCTCTGGGTCTTTCTTGTCAAGACGGCCATTCACATTCATCATAGCCCTTCTCCTTCAATAAAAAGGGAATTGGGACACCCCCTCAGCATGTGTACACAACCACAATTTTTTTACGTGTTTTTTTTTTTTCTCACACTGTGTACGTTTTCTCACACCGCGTTGTGTCCACATATGCCTGTTTAAAAAAAACGGGGTTCATATGGACACAAAAAAAAACTTTAAATGCTGTAAAGCCCCTGTTTGGTGATCAAATAGGATAGATATGCATGAAATTCTGTAGATACTGAAAGCCAAGATAGTAAACAACAACACCATTACACTTGTTCTTTGTAAACAAAGCAGTCATTTCAGGCACAGAGTGTGAAGACAAGGGCAAACCCCATCACTAAAACAAACTAAAAACAAAACAAAGCTATCAGTGCTATGCGTAGCCCTATAGCTCCACCTGTTAGGTGAGATGCGCTGGACATTACACTGCCCACTTCTGTTGTAATTCCAGAGTCTCCACACGGGAGTATCACAGTGAGTGAGAAAACCAGAGCAGAAAGTCTTCCCAGGTGAGTATCTTCTAACAGGTATGAAATGAGGGAGTGTACTAGATAGGATGCTAACTGGCAAGCCAGACTCAGTCTTCAAACCGCAGGTGGAGATCACAACCAACTCTCGAGACTCTCGAACCAGTCTGGTGAGAAAGTGGAGCACAGGTAAGTAGCACAGGTTGGTAAACACATTGTGCATTTGCAAGGAAAAGCTAGTGTCCAGGAAGTAACACAGGGAAACATCAACGACAGACGCTGCATTCTGGGAAATATGGTCTTAAATACCGGCTGCACTAGAGCTGATTGGATGATTACGTGTGTATTTTCATTTGATAATCATCTTGCAGCGTTACTAGTACTGACAATATGCCTATATTTCAACCTCTGACATTTGTCCGAGTGCCCCTCCTTCCTCCCCATCACCTCACTTCAGGGGTTATGTACAGCTTGTCTAGCACATCCATACCTGCCACGCATGCTCTTGTTCTAGACAGGAACAGACAATGAACTTGTGAACTGGGTACATGTGGACAAGGTCTTAGAGTAATGGGCAACACCAGAAAAAAGCCAAAATATAGACACACACATTGGAGGTTGAATCAGCACACTTCTAAACCAGCCTTGTGGGGATTACTTTTGATGTGGACTGCTTTGACCTGTCGCCAGGGAGGAGTGTCTGGTGATTGAGACATGGATGCAATAATGCAATTTATTAATGACTCTTCTCATTCAAAATGGGATTTATTATAACGAGCGGATGATTAAATTTAGAAATGAGCCGCTTGGAACAATAGAAGATAGAGGATACTTTGATTTTGTTTAAATGTAATTAAGCTGAAATGACATGAGTGTGAGTGGTGCAGTGGCCCCTTCTAATGAGTTAAATAAGAAAAATCGCTCAAGTTTCTGACTCTGGCAGAAGCTAATGGCGTTAATAAAATGCTTTGCACAAAGTTGTCAGTTGTAGGAAATGTTTAAATTCTCTTTTTCCCCAAATCTCTCTATCAAATATGTAAATAAACAATGATGATTATCTTTACTTTACTTGCTTCTAATAAATGGTTCTAATTTAACAACATCATTCATTTAGTTTCAGTCATGATTAGGAATCATGTGCTTATCTTTTACCTTTTCAAAGAGAATAGCATAATAATAACAATTGCCATTTAAAATGATTTATTTTAGCACAATGGAATGGTTTTCCGTAGCTGAGATGCCAAAATGGTTGCTGAGGTAAGCTGTCAGGTTGCTATTGAGGGAGCAGTAACATAATAAATTGTTATATTTCTCACTAAAAGTTATATAAACCAACCCCCCCATGTCTATCATTTACCAAAGATGAGTTAATTATTTACTTATCCAATTTATTCATTTGGTTGCTAGGGTAAACAATTTAGTTGCTACGGTGCTGTGAGTGACGTCATAAATTAATTTTTTTTTACACCATACATAATAATAATAAATTTGAAAGTAATTGTAGAGTCTAATACATAATCATTTTCACAATATTTATTTTAGTGTGAATAATTTAATGCAATAATTATACATAAAGTGTTGAGAAAAACCTGGCTTCATATGGATATGGGTATACGTTTGCCCAAAAGTGAGCCCCAGTGTAAAAGCGGAAGTAAGCTTTGATCAATAAAGTTTATAAAGAAATATAAAAAAAAAATGTACAAAAATGTATAAAACCTTTAGTAAAAATAAAGATGGAACAAATTTGATCCACTTTGAGACAGGCAAAATATCTGGTTCCCTTTCAGTCGGTCCCGGAGACGTTAGTCGGGATTAGACCGACTGAATGGGAGCGAATCACCGTGAGAGCGACTGACGAACATATTAACGGGCAAATTAATTTGCAGGCGAAGGTGATTGATTAGCAATCAGCCGGGTATAAAGCCGGGCGTGCCTAAGCCTCAGTATGCAATTTTCCTTCGGAGCTGACTGAGTGAGACTCTCTCTCCTGAACTTTGACGCTTCTAGCTTGAAAGATCAGCAGGTTGCTTACCTCTTGGCTCTTTTGGTGTGACCTCTGCTAGCTCAGAATAGCATGCAACCAACAGCCAGCACCTCGAAGATCTTCTCAGGCAAGCCTGTCCAGTGATTCAGCCGTTTTCTCAGTATCCTGTCCATTTTTCACGACACGATGAGCAAAACGTGCACTATTCCTGGCTGTTGTGGGCTTCTCGTTGAAAAGACGGTCACGGGAGTTGCGCGATGTGTTTGGTTTCCAGCACACCGACGCGGCTCTCGTGAAGCGCGAGTGTTTGCATCGCAGCACTCTGCTGAGTCGCACGCGGAAGTTTTGGGTAGAGCGGCGTCAGGTGATTCCTCGCGTCATCCCAAACACCGAGCGTGCTTCCCGTCTGGTCTGCGGGTGAATCGGACGGCGCTTCGGTGTCGCCCGGTACCTCGTATGATCCTGTAAGCGATCTGCTCTCCCACGCAGCATCGGAAGGGGCGCGGCTTTCGGTTCTCCAGTTCGGCCTGCCTCCTTCGGGATTGCAGCCGAGCTGGAGCCGGAGGCGTTCGCGGTGCTCTCACAGCCGCAGCCTCGATCGGCGGGAGGTGACTCCTCCCCCCCGAGTCGATGCTGTCACGGCTGGAGAATTGGTGGCTAGGCAGGCGCCGGGACAGGTTCCCCGCATACCGCTAGTGCCTTTTTCTCCCCGAGAAGCACGAGGAGCTCACTAATTCTGGCAGGCTCCCCTGCCCGTCAGGGGATTGAGCTCCTCCCTCTTCACCACTCTGGCCAATGCAGCAGATACGGGTTACTCTTCGATTCCCCGAGTGGGTAGGTTGTCGCGGTGCTTACCCCGACAGCGCTGCTGCTTGACGGTCTCGTTCGGGTGTTCCCGCCAAAGCTGGGAGGTCTCATCAGTCCTGATGATGAGAGCTTATTCAGCTGCGGGTAAATCCGCTGCATTATTGCATGCTATGGCGACCTTACAGGTCCTCCGTGTCATGCACCAGGGTGGTGGTGACCAGCAGTCTCTCTGAGACTTGCTTTCAGCCGCTGATTGTCGCCTCGTGCTACAAGATCAGCCGTGCTGAACATCGGTCACGCGATGTCCACGCTTGTGGTCCAGGAACGCCATCTGTGGTTGAGCAGGCTTCAATGCGTCCCGAGGACCGATTTTCGGCTTCCGTACGCGCCTGTCTCCCCGGATGGCCTCTTTGGCGTCGCCGTGGAGATTTTCGTCAAAGGTCTCCACGATCAGGAGGCAGGCGGAGGGTCTGGGTATAGTTCCACGCCAGAAGCAGCAGGCGTTGCTTCTGGGCCGGAACCCTCTCCGCCTGTTCGCTGCCAAAGAGTACGTCTCCTGCCTTGGTTTACTCCTTCGACCTCTGGTCCGGGGAAAACCCCTGCATGCGGAAGACGGAGCCAACCTCTGAGGTTTTCGAAAGCAGACGAGGGTTTCTAGTGAAGCTCCCCTGAGGTTGGCGACTCGGGAGGAAACGAGCTCTTCTTTGGGTCTGGTCATCGACCCAGCTCCCCCAGGGGGGGGGGGGAGTCCACCACACACTCCTCGCTGCCGTCCTCCGGGACGGCGGCACCTATTGTGTCAAAGATAGAACTCACTTCCTCCCGAGAATAGCGGTCTCGCATGCCCGACGGTCTGGGGTTCCTCTTCCTCGGTCTCCGACGAAGATCCCGACATGGGCCCGAGCCCCGCTGGCCATGGCAGAGAGCGCGGGGGCACACCACCCCTGCCCTCATCTGACCATCTCCCAGGGTCCTTCCCTGGTGATTCCGCCCACAAGTCCGCCTCCGGGCGGCCCCGCCATGGGGACCATCGGCACGTCCCGACCACGACCCCTGTCAGCTTACCTGGGAGCCTGGCGGAAGCTTCCCGGGGTCTCACAGTGGGAGGTCCGGACAATCCGGCAGGGCTACACGATTCTCAATTCGTGTCCGCCCCCAGGTTTCGAGGTGTGCTTCACCTGTTCCCCGAACAGGCGCCTCATTCCTGCGAGAGGAGATCGACGCCCTTTTAACAAAAGGTGCGGTCGAGCCGGTACCCCCAGCCGATATGGAACGAGGGTTTTACAGCCCATACTTCCTGGTCCCCAAGAAAGCAGGCGGGCTGCGACCAATCTTGGATTTGAGGCGTCTAAACCGGCACCTGGCCAAGTACCGGTTCAAGATACTGACGGTCCGCTGCATTCTACCATGCATCCGTCCTGGAGATTGGTTCGCAACAATCGACCTGAAGGACGCGTACTTCCAGGTAGAAGTGGTTCCAAGGCACAGACCCTTTCTAGGTTCTGTTTCCAGGGCCATGCTTACCAGTACAAGGTCCTACCCTTCGGTCTTGCCCTATCCCCTCGCACCTTTACGAAGGTTGTCAGGGCCGCGCTAGCCCCGCTCCGCCGGGCAGGCATTCGGATCCTGGATTACCTCGACGACTGGCTTCTCATAGCCTCGTCCAGAGACCAGTTGATCCGACACCAGGGCAAGGTGCTTTCGCACTTAAACCGTTTGGGTCTGAAGGTCAACTGGGAAAAGAGCCACCTCACCCCGTGAGAGTCATCTCTTTTCTCGGGATGGAGCTGAACTCCGAGAGCATGCTGGCGCGATTATCGGTAGAACGCACCAGGGCCTTGCTGACCGCACTCTTCGCGGTGTCCTCTCGACCAGTGGTCAGACTGAAGTTAATTCAGAGGCTCCTGGGGCATATGTCAGCCGCAGCCCCAGTCATTCGACTCTGGCTCCTGCGTATGCGGCCACTGCAGCAATGGCTTCTCTCGCGAGTTCCGAGTTGGGCATGGCGTCAGGGAGCGCTACGTCTGCCCACGGCAGACATGCTCCCTTACCTGAAGGTCTGGAAGACGGAGTGCTTCTGAGGTCTGGGGTGCCTCTTTCGAGCCACCCCAACCGTGTGGTGGTCACCACCGATGCCTCCAAGACTGGTTGGGGCGCCATGTGCGGTTCCCACCGAGAGTCCGGTGCCTGGACGGGAAGACACTCTTGCTGGCACATAAACCGTCTCGAGCTAGTTGCAGTCATTTTAGCGCTACGGCGCTTCTGCCGCTCCTCCGGGGGCGGCACGTGCTGGTCAGGACTGACAGCACTGCGGTAGTAGCGTACATCAACCACCAGGGCGGTGTACCCTCCCGCTTCCTGCACTACCTCGCCCAACAGCTGCTCCTCTGGAGTTAGAGCGACTTCCGTCGCTCGAGCCTTCATATCCCTGCGGAGTGTAACAGGATGGCGGTTCCGCCGTCCAGATTCCACCCCTCGACAGGAGATTGGCGACTCCATCCTCGGGCTGTTTAGCAGATTGGGACATCTTCGGCGAGGCCCAGGTACCTGCTGCCTCCCGTGTGAATACCCATTGCCGGCTCCTATTCCTGTCCCTGGCTCCTCTCGGGACAGATGCGCCGGCTCACTGCTGGCCCGGGAACAAACGCTTATGTGCGTTTTCCCCAGTGAAGCCTCCTAGCACAACCTCTGTGCATGGTTAAGGGGGACGAGCGCGGGCTACTCTTTCGCCCTCTTCTGGCCGAACAGAGTATGGTCTCCAGTCCTCTCTGCGCTCGTGACAGCCCCCCCTTGGCCGATTCCCCCTGAGTCCATATCTGACTCAAGGGGGGGGGATACAGGCACCCGCGGCCAGACCTCTGGGCCCTACTTGTATGGCATATCTGTCCGCGGTGGACCCCGAGCCTCTACCACCCCTGGCGGTGACTACCTATACCATGCGTTAGCCCCCTCCATTGAGTGTGCTACGCTGGCAAGTGGGGTCGGTTCGTCGAATGGTGCTCTTCCGGCCAGGAAGACCCCGGGACATGCCCCATCTGAGTCGTGTTGACCTTCTCCAGGAGAGGATCGATCGGGGGCTGTCCCCATCGTCCCTCTAGGTCTACGCCGCCGCTATTTCTCCTTCCACCTCCGGGTTGAAGGGAAATCAGTGGGCAGCCACGCACTATGGTGAGATTTCTCAAGGGGGCTAGGCGCCTCCGGCCTCCTAGACCACCCTCCATTCCTCTTGGGACCTCTCCGTCGCCCTTCGGGGCTGCGGAAGTCACCTTTTGAGCCCTGGCATTTGGCAGAGCAGCGTGTCCTCTCACGGAAGACCGCACTCCTGCTTGCTTTGGCCTCATTTTAGAGGTTGGGAGATCTCCAGGCACTGTCCGCCGACGAATCCTGCCTGGAATTCGGCCCTGGTGATTCTCTGGTTACCATCAGACCCAGGCCCGGATTCATCCCCAAGGTCCCATCCGTCCCCTTCCGGGACCAGGTGGTGACCCTGCAAGCTCTGCCCCGGGAGGAGGCAGAACCAGCCCAGGGTTCGTTATGTCCTGTGCGAGCTCTCCGGATCTACTTGGACAGAACCCGGGAGCTTCGTCGCTCCCAGCAGCTCTTCATATGTTTCGGAGGCCAGCGTAAGGGTTCCGCTGTCTCCAAGCAAAGGCTTGCCCACTGGCTAGTGCGGCTATCTGCCTAGCTTATGAGGCATGTGAGGTTCCCTGCCCTCTCCATCTGAGGGCCCACTCCACTCGCGGCATCGCTGCCTCGTGGGCGTTGGCTAGAAGGGCCTCACTCGCCGACATTTGTAGAGCTGCAGGCTGGTCTACACCTAACACGTTCATCAGGTTGTACAACCTTGATGTAGGCTCTGTTCCCTCTGCGGTCCTGAGTGGTGGCAGTCACCCTTAGGGGCCGGAGCAGGTGTAAGCTTGCAGTACTCTCCTCGTCATCGGGAGAAGTACACCTTTCTAAGAGCTCCCCCTTTTGGGTGGCTCTCCCATCCTCCCCCCTTCGGCATCTGACTGAGCGGAGCAGTCAGCGCTGCCAGGTTCCGTGTGGTGGCTTTGCTCCGGCCTGGTCCCCGCAGAACTAGGGTACAGATCTGGGAGTCCCTCTCTGGCGCTCCCTTTCTATGTTCTTATACAGCTCCCCCTTCAGGTGGCTAGTATGAACCCGTTCCGTTACCCCCCTTGCTTTGGCGCGTAACGATGACTTCCGTCTCTGCCTCCTCTCTCTTGCAGAACGATGACCCGCTGGTAGCCCTTCGGGCCTCGACGCGATCCCCGCCACTCCTCCCTGCGGGTCGAGGGGTGCCTCCTTCTGGTCATCAGCATCAACCAAGTACAGCAGATGCTCTCAGTGTTGGACGACTTCCCCGTCAATGAGTATTCCGGGCAGGGGCAGAAGGAGTTCCCATTCAGGTACTAACGGCCTCTTACTAACCCCTCTCTTGGGTTTAGTGCCGACCTGTCTGGATGGACTTCGGGCATGGCCCTTTACAGAGGCTCCCATTCAGTCGGTCTAATCCCGACTAACGTCTCCGGGACCGACTGAAAGGGAACGTCTAGGTTACTTGCGTAACCCCACGTTCCCTGAATAGGGAACGGAGACGTTACCCTTCGCCATGCCCTAGAAGTCATGGATCTGAGGTAAGCTGGGAGGTAAGTGGGTCCAGCTCCTCGGAAAATTCCATACTGAGGCTTAGGCACGCCCGGCTTTATACCCGGCTGATTGCTAATCAATCACCTTCGCCTGCAAATTAATTTGCCCGTTAATATGTTCGTCAGTCGCTCTCACGGTGATTCGCTCCCATTCAGTCGGTCTAATCCCGACTAACGTCTCCGTTCCCTATTCAGGGAACGTGGGGTTACGCAAGTAACCTAGACGTTTCTCATTAGATGTTTTCAAACAGACTAACAGAAGTAGCTTTGTGCCATCACTGATTTGGACAATTTGGCCCCTTTAAACAACCCACCATGGAGCACTGGGAGAAAAGAAGAGAGACAGGAAGAGTCCAGACAGGCTCAAGTGCTCTCTTGCAACAAATGCAGCCTTTATACTCACAGACCCCAAGTTTACAAACACATTGCCATGGAGACAGATCACACAATAGCTTTAATTTGGCCCCTTGGCCACTGCATCATCAGAAAGAAACAAACTGCTTTGCCACATCCACTTAAATATAATAAACAACACAAGCAATAATCATAGATCACATTGTTTGCTGGGCTTAAGCACAGACACTGTATCGGAATGGTACAGTAGAAGTATTTTTCATATAAGATAAAGGACTGGCTCATCCTGAACCTGGCCAAATATTAACTGTCACACTCAGCAATGGGATCTTCTTTGCAGACTATTTTGGCCAGGGATGTGTGCTTTCATGATTTTAGGGGTGGCTTGTGATGTCCTCTGCTCTGCTACAAATCCACAGGGCCCACCAAAAAACAAAACTCATCTCTGTCTTTTAGTTCCCAATGGAAATTGGCGAGCACATCTCATTGCTTAGCAACCTGCCCCCAGGCCTGTTTTACACAGCTTAATTCAGAAGTGCAGATGTGGCTTAGTGCTGCAGTTGATTGTTTGTCTGTCCACTCCTTTGTATTCACTTCCTCTCTTTCCAAGATGATAGAAAGATAGAGCGAGAACAAGAGATTGAGAAATGTTTCGAAAATAGTGTTCATAATACAAATATATTGTATTGAAGATAGTATTGAGAGACGATTTTAGAAAGACAATGTCCTTGCCTACAGCTCATCACATTTTCTAAAGCATGTTGCTATCCTGTGAAATCCTCAATGTTAGGTCTGCTGAAAGTGTGCAACTTGAAACTGGTTTAATTTTCTATTCTGAGTAGCAAACTCCTATTTTGTGCGATGAAGCTGCAATTGATGAACCTGCCACTTAAGGCTGTGTCAGAAAGGAGCAAAGTCCCCTTGATACCCATAGTAAAAGTGTTTAATGTATTTAAAAATGAGCTGGTATCAAGAGACCTTTAATTAATGCCACTTTTTTGACCATCATCTGTGAGGGAGATACTTTTATAACTGTTGAGGAGGAGTCCTTGTCCTAATGAAATGGCACTGGTTGACACACACACGTCTCATTAAAATATCTCATGTTACCCCTTTGTTTGCATGCACAATCTCTAGGTTCCTGGTTTAATCACAATATTTCTCATTTCCCATAATGACGTATTTCATACCATTTAAAGATGAAATATGATGATTTTACCTTGTATTCAAGCAGCTTCTTTGGGTGGTGTTAGCAGGCCCAAACGGTATGGTGGCCAACCTAAATAAAAGCTAGAAGGGGCTTTTATTTTGTTACTTCACGTTCTCAGGCCAACCCAGAAGTGGAAATGGGGAGGTAAGAATTTGCTGAGTGTTTGAGAGAGAGTCAAGAGGGAAGTCAAGGGTAAGCAATTGTAATGCCAGACATGTTATTAAGAACAGCATTTTGTAGATGACTGTTAATTACATCAGTACTTATTGAATTTTTATCTTTAGTCATAATTTTCTTTCTGCCATCTTGCAGTATTTCATTTATTTTTTTTGTAAAGTTTTTGGATATTTTTCTGTGCTGGCTTTGCACAATATAATCACCTTGACCAGAGTACACTCTCGAGTTTTGCCATAATTTGTTGGGTTTTTAACATCTTGGACCCTCTAAAATGTCCTAGAAGTGGGCAACAAAAACAATGTCTTAACAATAACCCTAGTGTGATTGTGGCAAAATGGCTTCATAGGGCCACCTAATGTGTTTCAGCTTGTGGTCCAGTTTATGCAATGGTGAGCAGAATTGAACTTTGACCTGCTGAATAGATTATGCGAGTTCAAAGCATAAGCATGTTCAGCTTATCAATCTATTTTTTATAATTTGTGGTACTTTAAAACTGCTGTCAAGTTCATTAGCATGAACCCTGTTCCAGTGTAAATTAGAAATATTTAATTATTATTTGAAATCCTCTACAGATTCTTAAAGAATCTCCTCTTTCAGTAATTATGGCAGATCTGATTGGATATCTGCTGCAGTAGTAATCATTAACTAAATAAATAAAACAAATCGTGCTTCTAAGGCAAACTGATAAAATTTAGTTTTTCAGCCTTGTGTTGACACGATTGGGACATATTTTGCAGTTTTTACAACAAATATACCTCAACACGCCACTGGTAAGAAATGCTTGAAACGTGTTTGTTATTGCTTCAGCTTTTGATTTGATTCTACTATGCTTTCCATCTGCAGGAAGCTATCATTTTCTTGATTCACAGTCAGACTCATGCTCAATTTAGTTCACTTTTTTTCTCCTGTCAGATCATTCCCACCCAAAATGACTATGAATATTTAAAACTGTTGGCCGATAAGCACAGTGAACGATTCATCTGGTTGTGGGTGAGATATCCCCATGAGATAATTGTTTATTTGTACACATTTAAGTTGCACTGCATACACTATATATGAGTGAAGACTCTGATCTTGGAAATCTGAATCAGAATAATGATTTTTGCACCATGCAACATCCACTGAGGTATAGTAGGCCCTGAAAAAGGGCAAAGTGGGCAGAGAACCAGGCAGCTTTGACAGAAGTATGCTCAACAAGGACTTAAACCAGCTACACAGGGTTTAACATCTTGGCTTATAGTGGGTCAATTACCTGTGTGTAATTGCAATAATTCCAATAATGCAGCAGTCATGCTTGACAGTTTCCAGATCAGGGCCAGTAATTGCAGGGTGATGTGTATGACTGGAATCAAAGGAGAAACTCCAGAGCTCAGCTCAGCCAATCGGAGCCAAACCACAACACTTAATGCAATAAATCCTCAGCCTATTAGCACACCTCAATATGGCGAATTGGTGTGAATACCGAATTATTCAGGTACTGATTGAGAAGAGAGTGAAAAAATGGTGGGATTGTAGGATTCCACAGAAAAAAAAGTTTGCCTCTGGAATTAACTTCAGGCTCTAACATCTGGATTTGCATGCAATATTTGTCAAGAAATAAACAAGCAGCTCTGTGATAATCCAAAACACCCTTAAAATTCAATGATTGATTATCAAACATCACATTAACCCTTGCAAGTCTCTGCACACACCGGTGCGTGATTTCAAATGATAATAATGTGTAAGTTAAAAAAAAAAAATTATGTTTTTTTTATTTTTATTGGTTTAACAAACATTACAAGGATTATGACACATTATTTAGAAGGTAATTCTAAATAAAATGTGAAAAATGCATAATCGTCTTTTAGCTTCATTTTTCAGACCATAATCGGTACCATCAGTGCCATCTAGTGGTGAAAAGAAGGGATAATAACCTGGAAGTACAATACTTCTGAGATGGGTTGTTTAGTTATGGCACAAAATAGCACAATAGAACAAAAAGTTCTAGAAACAGTTCAGAAGGATTAAGGACAATTTTCACATTGTTTTGACATTGTCTTTGCTTTTTTGGGGAGATTAAGTAATTTTTATTTTCTAATTTTTTTTGCTGTAAGAAAATGACAAAATATAATACTCAATTAAATACTGTATTTGTTGTACAATTTCACGTTGTGGAATTATTGTGTAACATATTGTAATAATTGTAGCTGGGGTTATAATAAAATAATGAAATCAAGCATTGACCTACACACACAAAAAAAGTTAAAGAAAAAGTAGTAAAACCATGAAAAAGGCCCCAGACTTCTAAAGATTACTTTTCAAATGCTCTCCTGCACAATGCAGAAAACTGCAGCCACGCAAACACGGAAACAGAGCCCTGCTGATGTTCACATGAGCAGACACTCTCAGCAACTCAAAGCAACACGAGGCTAATAGGACCACAGCCCGTTTACAGAGGTAATTAAACGGCCATGTGAGAGGACCGGAGAGAGAGAGAGCACTACGGGGACTGAGAAATATTGCCCGAGTGTGGGGCCACTTTGCTAATAGGCCTGGCGTGATGATGGATCTCATGAAGTGGCCCCTTTGCATTAGCAGGAAGGCATTAATAAACAGGAATGGGTTAATAGTGCAGAAAAAGCCAGCAGTCAGACGGTGGGGGTGTGGAATATTCCTTTCTTAAGTCAGCTGTGAGTAATTACGGCATGGTGAGCTTCTGACGATTACCATAACAGAGCAATTGGACGTGAAGAATGGATAATAGTATGAACATGGAAGTGTGTTTAGAGAGGGGCTGCGAGAGTTGGGTAAGGCTAGGCATTCCTCTCGTGTCCCGAAACATGCCATGGAGCCGATCAGTTTATTTCAGAACTAGGAGGGCAACCTTTTGAGATGTTCCAGGCTTCGGATAATGACAAGGCCTTTCTTCACTGCAGCCTGGAGTTGTGCTCACTGTGTTCACCATCTGTCTACTCAATGTACTTGGTAAATGCATTTGTGCTTAGAAATTGAGAGGAAAGAGAGGAAAAAAAACTGTGATTTTAAAACTTAAAAGGTCTTCGGTTGTCAGTTCATGGGATGTTGATTGATCTCTTTTGCAAATCAAGTTGGATTGATCACACCTCAATTATTTTGTGGACTCATACTATTAAAGATATAAAAAAAAAATATTTTTTCCTTCCAAAGAGACAGAATGAGGGGGATGGAGCAGTGCAGAGGTCTCAATTCTTACAGTCAAAGAAGCCAACATGCGACGGTTCCCACAGCTGGGCCACCAGTCTGCTCAGGGAGTCATAGAGCAAATATCATTCTGTTTGAAGAGAGAGAGAGGTGAGAGGGGGGGTGCTTATGATTGATATGATATTTTAATTATTTTTTACAATTATTTACAGCTAGAAATACACTGATACCAGACATCACAAATAAAAAAGTGATGTTTTTTTTTCAATTTATAAAACATCCAGCATCCAAACATTTCAGATGGTGCTCAAATATTTAATCTAGTGTCAGTAATTATAATACTTTAATGTAGGGTGGGTAAAAGAGGCCAGATGCATCCAAGAAATTTTTGTTTGAAGAACACTTTTTTTTTTTAAACCCTGTGCTATAAACAAATTATGAATAATTGAGCACTGCAAAGCAATGCCTGCAAATACAGAAGAATTCTGCAAATAAAGAAACATTCTAGAAATAGCACAAACTGCATCAGAAATATTTCACAGGTTAATAAATACTAATTGGACTAGGATTTTTCTATTGTTGCATTCAATATTCTAGTAGTTTATGCTGTCTATGGTGGTGGTCGATATGTCATGTTTTTACTCCAGAATATATATATATATATATAGTTCTGGCTTTGTGAGCTAATGTTTAATTGTTGATAATTAATTAATAATTAATATTTAATCTTCATGATCAATCCTAATCGTGCACTCGTTTCTTCACAAATTGGGATAAATGAAATTAAAAAACCTGATTTCCAGTTAAGAGTACCCTACTCCAAGGCTGTAGAAAAATATCACAATAAATATCTGATATCTGCAATAAAGATGTAAGTGATAAACGTGTCACTGATGGAGTCTTTGTACACAGTCTACTCTTTTTGGGGACAAAACTACAATTTAGATATTCAATTTAGAACACAAACTATGTTCTTGAAACAACAAAAATACCATAAATAAATACACAGAAACAAAAAAAATACATATATCAGTTTATCTGACCATAAAACTTGCTCTCCATTTCTGTATTACAAATCAGACAGAAGCCACAGCTCATCGGCAGAGGTCTGATCTTCGCTGTGTTGGGAGAAGCCAAACTAGCAGGCTTGCTGTCATGGCCAGCATCCAGCTCCTGAACTCCCCGTATATTTATGTGCATTGCATTAAGAGCGAGGCCTGCATTTGGCCGGAGAGCTGCGATCTGATGTCTCAATCTGTCGTGTGACACGTAGCCTGCTGTCAGAGACTCCACCAGACTGTAGCTCCAACCTCTCACCCCGACAGCTATCCCAGACTGCATCACTCCAGCACCCACTGCTCAACTGCTGCACACGCTTAAAAGATTTACAGCAGAGACAGCTATTTCCTTCCTTTGCTTGCTTCTGTGAGTAGTGTGCCTGCCAGTCTAACCCTCTGGCTCGGAAAGCCCAGGACAGGTCAGGACCCAGCAGGCTGTTCCTGCTATATTCTTTCACTGAGTATCTTCCACAAAGTTCGACAGAAAAAGCCCTGGATAAATATTTGTTCACACTGTGACGTTGGGATTTCTGCACACATGTGGTATGGGTCTAAATGAAGAAGCTAGGTCTAGCCAAGGACTTCTCTCAGGATTTTTCTTCAAACAAAGTTTTATTTAAATGCTTTCAAGTGGTGTACAGTAACTCCTTAATCAACTACGACTTGTTATTGTCAAAGAGGGAATGAAATATATTTTACAGTTTACAGCATTAAAGGTTTGTATCAAAATGCGGAATAAATCCTTAGGGAATGATGATGTGAGCCCCACAGTCAAAATGTAACCAAATTGAAATCAAATGGAATTTTTCAAAATGTAATTAAAATGGGCTCAGTGTTGAAGCTACTTTTTTGGACGAGGGGTTGGGTGAACACCTTCTATTACTACTCAAGGGAGTGGTTCTGGAACAGCACATTTTGGATGTGCAAGCTATAATTTTCACCACACCGAATAGAAACATTTAGAACACTTTGACTTTTACTTTTTACCCAAATGTTAACCAGTTTTTTATGGCTCACTTCTACTTCAACAATCATGAAAACTGGTTGTTTCTCCTCCTGTTGATCCAAATGGTTATGGACTGTGAAAGTGTTTACGGTTATTTTTTTTCTTAGTTTATTTGACCAGCTAGGATACAGTCTGAGCAGAAGTTAATAATTATACATATAATTATAATTATTACTTATGTATATGTATATATTACTTAGCTTAATAAAAATACCCCCAAAAATAATGTATTTGCCAATTGCTGATCAATAAAAATACTGCTTTCTGAAAGCTCTAAGCCATGGTTTATTTACACATCCTCTGTTGAACTGTTTTTTTTTATATATACATATATATATATATATATATATATATATATATATATATATATATATATATATATATATATATCAGTGAGTGGGTCAGATGCTTAGTTCAATGTCCTTCAACTGTGTTTATGTCAAATCAGCGTTTTAACTGGTAGATTTTACTATTGGTGGAACATTAAGATGGAAGAAAAAATATGGATTAATAGCCAAATGGACTGACTGATTACAGAACTAAATGGTATTTTTTTTTTAAAATCAAGTTTATTTTAAGTTGTAAAAGTGAGGGAAAATAAATGTAGAAATAACTAAATAAAACAAGTGAAAAAAAAAACTCGAAGGCAATCTCTTGAAGAGTGGCAAAAATGTATAAAATTCTTCCCATTAATGAAATTGTAAAATAAGAAAGCCTGTGCAAAATTGAAATATGAAAACATTGCAAATGACCCAAAATTAAGCTGAATTTCACTCCAGTAAAATATTAAATAAAAGTATGCCACTGTTGGACTGAAAGTTATTTTTGAACCTGTGAATTTTATATTTATGAGGCTACTCCCGGATATGAGAACAATGACATTTACTTTGGCTATGTTTTAGTTAACCATCCATTACAATACATTCGACAAAATGGCCACAAATGCACATTGCTTTACTTCGCTGACAAAATATTGAAGCCAATATTTTAGAAATGGAATGCGATAAACAAACCTTTTAGTCTTGGCATGATTTTGTTTCCTGTGGCACAAATCTATTTTTTACATTGTTGTAATATTTGGACTGGTCACTTCAGTGGCCCTCACTCTTTGGTTGAGGTAGAAACCATAATAATTTGTCATTTATGCAGTGAAATGGTGCAATGGCACACTGGTCATATTTAGAAGTAGGTTTGATTCCAGCAAATAGTTTTTTTTTCCCTAATTAAAATGGCAAAACAGACTTTTTCCACCATACAGATAGAGTGTAAGAGAACAAATGAGCAAACTGGAAATGTAGCCAGACTGGTTGCTCTAATGGTTGTCTGACCAGCAGAGGGCTGCACTGTTCAAGGGGGCGGAAGTATCTTTGGGCATTGGGTAACAAGGGTGCTATTGCCCTGGGCCTCTCAGACTCCTGCCAGGAGGCCTGTAGTCCATCAGCTTGGCCTGATTCGGCCAGCAGGGACAGGAAATGTCCTGGAGGACAAGGAGGCAGATGGTGCTCACACCAAGGGGAGAGACACCAGACACACTAGCTCATGCAGCCTGGCTTTTAGCCCAGCGATGGGAAGCAATAAAGCTAAAGCTAACAGCAAATCTAGAGAGGACGAAACTAAGCTCTAGCCAGCCAGTCCTCTTCATCCACTCAATTACCCACAAACACACATACAGCCAATGCCGCCAGGCCAAGCACCCAAATGGCAACAGGCATCATTACACTCCAGCACACATTCACTGAGAATGACTGCTGAAGAATAGACAGCGGAGAGTTTCAAAAGTGAAAAAGATAGAGAGTTTGTAATGAGGCACATCTGGGAGTCAAGGCTGTGTTGGTACTCCTGTTACCTGGGGCTTGTGTACAGATGGGCTCGTGTCCTGAACCCATCTTCATTTTATGTGCAGTCAGAAGAAAGGAAAACAAAAGAAAACTTGGTTACACACTCACCAGCTGCAAGTGGACCATTCCCCTTCTCCCCAAACAAACTATACACTTCCCAACTCCCGTTTGAGGACAAACTATCCACATTACCAGGTAACAGAAGAAGTAATATCTTTTTGCCCCCTCAGGTAAAAAAAAGTTCCAGAATGACACAAGCTATTAGAGATTCAGTAGACTAACTCTATATTCGGTTTTCACCACATTTGATGGCACACCCCATACCTGAGCGCCGTCCACAGATCACCCTCTGTCAGATTAGCTGACTCGCATACAATAGCTTTGCAAGTCTTCCATAATAACAAGTGCAATCTCTGGTCTCAGAGGGCACAGTGGAATGGGGGGAGAGAGGAACATAGCGCCTTTGGTGAGGGATAGAGATAAATGAGAAAGAGAGAAGGAGCCGCCCTGTGGATTTCAGCCCAGCTATCACTGCTCGCAACTACTCGCCTACGACAACATGACAGGTGTAAGTTTCAGCAACTTAAACGGAAGGATTAGCCACTAGTGGTTCTCTTCATATGCATTCCTTATGGGAATTAACTCCATTTGAAATGCAAGGCCAACGGCAAGATTAGAGAGGCAGAGCCCCACAGGGAGCTGTATGCTGCCGCTAAAAGCTAGGATTTGAATAATTGTACAGGCTTAGAACCAGAATCAGCACAGAACAGAACGAATGGATTATTACATGGGAACTTTGTACATTTGTGACTGTGATGCTTTCTGAAATACCTGAGCAAACCTCTGTTGTGGTGTGCTGTTATTGGAACTGGGATGAGGGGATCGAGAGAGAGAGAGAAAGGGGGGAATGCAATGGGCTTAATAATTGATAAACAATGGTAAAGGTCATGTTTGTACTTTATACTGTTCATAGAGGCTCTAACCATAATGTCATCAACATTTATAAAACTATAAAAATATAGTTTTGAAGAAAATAACAAAATACCTTGACATTCTCTGCACAGCTTGTCTGTGGGGGGTGTAACGGAAAGCCGTTGCACTGTTCTCTGAACCTCTGCTATCGGGAGAGAATGGGTGCTTTCAAACATCTGCACATCATCTGCAGTTTAGTCCTCATTCACACCACACTGATCCACACTAGTTGAAAATACAGCCATGTGACATCACACATTGTTTACATACATAACCGTACGTGTTTCCTGAGCTCATTTTTGATTGGTTACAATGACTACACAGGTGGAAGTAAACAACGAAGGACAGAACATACCATAAGTAAACTAGAAAAATATTCCAATATGTTGTAGCAATGTTCTAAAAAGCCATAAATTATGAATGTACAACGAATACTTGCAGCAGTTATTTCAAAGTATATTATTGATAAATGCACAGATAAGCTTGATATTATTATTATTTTTTTTTTTTATTAAAAGGAGCAGATATATCTCTGATGCTCATTTTGGCAAAGGAATAGTTAGGAGGGATGCAAACAAACAGATGTTAATCTTAATCTAGAGGAATTTAAAATTAAACTTATTTGATCAACTGCTGAATGAGACAAATGTAAACAACTAGCATAGAACTAGTGAACTATTATTTTCAATTGATAGTGTAATGAAAATATGAAATACTGATTTCATATCTTAAAAATGACTGACCTGGAACAATTTGGATAACATTAGCAGCACTAAGTCTACCCTGTCATTTAAGTGGGGAGCTGTACCATATAAATGTTACATTTTTAAAACGTAGGTAATGTGTCTGATTGTGGCTAAGAGACACCAGAAGGATCAACACTCATTCTCATCTGAGGATTCCTCAAGGTCCTCCTCAAGATTATCCTCTGTCTCATGTCTCTTTCACTGTCAAAATCTGTGTAAAAAATGTCACTGACAGAAAATCTTTGTTAGAGGCCATTTTCAATTGAGTGAACACAAAGCAATACAAAGAGAAATAGTTTCAAGAGCTTTTGTGCAAGCTTTTATATCGTTGCACCTCCCCTGTAAATCATATGATTTATGTCGTCCCCTCACAAAAAAAAAATATCTCCCCTTCTCTCATGTCATGTCAACTGTTTTTTTTTTCAGAGGGTTAAATTACAAATATAAAATATTATATATAAACAAAAAATGTAATTAAAAATGAACAGATTAGATGGTTAGCTGGGAAGTGGTTTTAGAAAATAAAATGTTAAAAGTAATTTCACACTTTTTTATACGGTGGCTGACTCCAATAAATACCTTTAATATTATAATAAATATATTTATCATTTTATAAACCTTTAGAAGTTCCATTTCATTCGAATTTTCCTTTAATAAACAAAGGCATTTGAAGTCTAAAACTTGAATTGTGCCTTTACTGATTTATTAGTTCTAAAATGTGAAAAGATCCCTTTTTGAATTCTCAGATCATGGTAACTTTAAAGCAAATGATCTCATTGGTCGAAAACGAAATCCCCACACAAGGAATAATGTATTAAATTTTACAACAAAATATATTTTTAAAAAATTTGTACCATTCAGCTTTGCAACATAGCACTAACACTTTAAAAATATACACTATAAAATTAAAAGCTTAAAATGTCTGAATCCTCTGTACTCAGCAAAACAATTATGTTTTTATGTTAGCCACAAATACTTTAGACAGAGCTTAACTTTAACTGAACTCTGAGTTCTCCTGGAAATCCTTGAAGACTTCACAAAACTACATGTCAAACAGAGCAGAAAAGGAATACGTAATGAAGGCAGAGAAAAAGGTTACTTGGACAGAAACAGTATAGTATTTAGTATGAAAGACTGGGCTCATGCTCCAGAGACACACAGGTGAGGGCCAGCTCGCACAGACGGAGGAATTATCACACCGTTACCCGGCAACGTCTAAGGAACAGCGCCCCGCCGTCGCCATGTTTATTTCATGCAGCCAATCAGTGTAATCTGATCATTAGCCTCCTGCCCCACGCCTGAGCGGGGATCCAAAACGGCCCTTATCCCAGCACTTTGCACACTAACACTTTAATCAAAGCCTCTCAGTCCTGACTTCCTACGTCGTTGCCGAAGCCGAGGCACCAACCGGCAACAATTCCCACACATCCAGATGAAGTGCTTATGGAAGGCAGTGTCTGACATTATCAAAAAGGCATGTGCGCTGTATCTATTCCATGTCATAATATTACAATGCAAGCTGAAAATTACCAACGGGCTCACTATCTAGACAGCCGTGGAATAAACTAAGTCTTGGCTGAGGTTTGAAATAATTGGCAATATGCCGTATGTTTCCAAGTGTGTGTGTTTTAGTGGTTTTGAGAGAAGGACTGAACGATATGAGGATGAAAGAGTGAGAGAGAGAGAGAGAGAGAGAGAGCTGGAGCTCAGGAGGCAATTTCAGAAGTGTCAATGACCAAATCCCACACAGACTCAAGTATATCAGAGACTCTAACCAAGCATATGCAAAGCAGAGGTCAGAGTCATCACTTTCTAAATGGTGTGACCAACACTTCAGTCATGCCCAGTGAAAACAGATGATGAGAACTGGGACATGAGAGGCCTTTATTTTGGACAAGAAGAAGAGGGGGAACAGTAAACGTTAATGTTGTCATCTTTGAATGGCACACATGGAAGCAGCTAGAGACACAAACAACAACAACAATATCAATAGCTTTACAGGATGTTAAAGCTTTTAGGGCGTCCCATTGGATGTTTATGTGTATCGCAACGAACTGTTGTTTTGACAATTTTTCTTTAAGTGACAACCCGGAAAGGTGACGAAAAGCCTTCAGACAAGACCCAAGACAAGCATTAGGAAGCATTCATCTGATGAATAGGTTTCAGCCATGTGTCAATCAACCGCTAACACTCATGCTAAGAGCACCAGCCCTTACTTCCCAGTGCTACCACTTCACCATTAAGAAAGTATATTAAATGTTTATGAGGCCGTGGCACTGAATTTGCTATATTTCAGGGTTGAGACTTTCTAAGCACTCTATTTTTGGATAGGTCAAGTGTATTTATGCAAACATTGGCCAACACACCACTGGCTAAATAGAATTTAACCTGTGAACCATAGGTATTTGAGAATGTGGATGTCGATATGTAGTTATACGGCATGGAATTAGAGCTAGATATTTGGACACAACCTATATTTGCAATTATGCAGAAGTAATTGAGTGCTTCCGAGTTTTTTTTATTTTATTTTTTGGGTTGTGAGTGACTCTGCTTTCTGGATTGGGACTGCAAAAGAATTCCACCAGCCAAGAGCTATGAAGGAGGACGTTTAGATGAGGGGTTTGAGATGGAACTACCAGACTTTATTTGTTTTCTGAACGGGGTGAAGGTTTGATGGAGCTTACCCTGCGAATGATCTGTATGTAAGCGTCAGTGTTTTGAACTTGATAAGACGAAGAGAGGACATTTACATTTACATTTACACTTATGTATTTAGCAGACGCTTTTATCCAAAGCGACTTACATTGGGAGTAAACATCAAGCTGTTTGGTACAAAGAGGATGGATCAGTAGACATACACATAGAACACATTCGGGCTAGTACAGAGAGGGAATTCAAATCAGTGCTTCAGAGGTTTTTTTTTTTTATGTTAGTAAGTAAGTGCTTATGTTAAGTTAGTAAGTAAGTACGTTAAGTTAGTAAGTGCTCTCGAAAGAGTAGAGTAGAGGAGTAATGTGGGCTCGTCTAGGTTCTATGAAGATCAGTCGAGTGGCAGAGTTCTGTATCATTTGACTGCACAGGAAGGAAGCCCAGCGAGAAGAGCATTGCAGTAGTCCAGTCTTAATATGACCAGTGCCTAGACTAGAAACGGAGTCGAATGCTTGATTAGGAAGATATTGGACAGAGCAAATCTGCATGATCGATGCTCTATTTATGACACTTGCTCATGGAAAATCACTCCAAGGTTACAGACAGAGGCAGAGATGGTTGAGAAAAATCTATTTTACTTTCGACAATAGCTGTCAGGGATTCAGTTCGTTCCAAGGAGACATAGCCAGTCCTCTATCAGCAACCCCTTCCACAGCCATCGACCAAACTCATTTCAATCGACCTACCTGCACCTCAACAGAAAGTTTCCAGTCACAGTTTAGTTGTTAGATCTACAGTTCACACCTTGCAAATCCTGCATTGATCGATCAACCTGGATTCACCTCACCAGTACTATACTCCAAGACTGTGTCTCAAATAAACTCTGCTTCACAGCCTGATCTGGTGACTGTGGAGGCCATTTGAGTACAGTGAACACATTGTTAATGTCACAGTTAATCTGAAGATTTACAGCCAGAAGAAGATGGGTACACCACCACCACCAGCCTGAACCATTGATACAAGGCAGGATGCATCCATGCTTTCTTGTTGCTTACAGCGAATTCTGACCCTACCATCCAAATGACCCATCAAACCAGGCGACTTATTTTTAATCTTGTATTGTCCAATTTTGGTGACCCTGTATGAATTGTAGCCTCAGCTTCCTGTTCTTAGCTGACGGTAGTGGCACCTGGTGTGGTCTTCTGTTGCTCTAGCACATCTGCCTCAAGGTTCCATGTGCGATGTGTTCAGAGATCCACTTCTGCATACTTTGAGAGTAAAGACTGTTTTTAGAGTTACTAACTGGCTAAAATTTGTATTAACAATAAAATGGCCAGTGACTGCAACAGCAATATTTTATTTTTCGCTTTCAACAAAACTACAATTCAATACGACTCAGTCCCTAATCATATATCTTCGAGTCTGAATTTCTACTCGTCATGTAATATTAGATATTTTGGGGGACGGCTCAATAGACAGCCAATTCATTCGGGTTGCCACAGTCTATACTATTAAATTATCTTCAAAGTTCACCATTTGCCATCGGGGGTTAAATAAGAATGATTTTTAAATCTATGCGCAGTTTGATTAGGTATATTCAAACTTCTATAATTTAATTTTGTAGCACTTTCGGGATTAAAAATATGCATGTTAAATAGAAGATATAACAAAATAAAAGGAATTTAAAAATGTATAACGTCATCCATAAAATATTTAAGTAGAGTAATGTAGTATTATTACTTTGTAACATTACAGCGCTGCCTCTGTGTCTTGTAATCGTCTAAAATGGTAACAAGAAAATCTACTGTAACCCAGAAAGGCCTCATCAATGAGCTATTTGTAATTTCTCGCAGTGACAATCTGATTCCCAGTTTATTACAAGCCAAGGACCACAAGATATATGGAGCTCCATGTTTCAGTGCTTAAATTCCATGTAGTGCTCGGCTAAAGTGCTGCTTAGATTAATGTCACCTCCCTCCATCAGTCGGTGATACATTCATTTCTTTTCTGCTTTTCAGCAATCACTGGTTATATTTAAATATATCAAGTCATCTGAAAGTGACAAGTCACAACGGAGCTGTAATGACATAGGCTACAGCCGCTCTGCAGGCCAGCTGGGTAGCATTTGGGAATATGGAAAGTAATACGACTGGATAAAAACTCCTTTCTCTATTTAAAATTGGAGGGTGAAGGCTCTCCCCCTGGTGCTAGCGCCAGTTGAAGATTGCGATGGCAGGACCCCAATCTCCTGCCCGTGCCATGCTTGCTGTAGCAGACGGTCCCGGCTGAAATACCTGGTCCTCCCGCACCATCCGTTTCAGAACGCTGCTAATCAAATAAATAAATCAAATGAAGAGATGTGCGAATTGCTTTTTCAGCTGGGTCCCATTCTGCCGTGGGTCACTTGTAGTGTCTCAGCTGGGGGCCTGGCAGGGAGTCTTGGCATATTTTAAAACAGGTAGTGATCAGACTCTGTATTCCTGTGAGACAGTGCCCAGTGTAGGCAAGCCTGGGCAGACTTCACACACTCAGAGACCTGCGTGATGTACACAGACTAACCCGTAGATACAGGAATTCTAGTCAAGAATGGAAACACAGAGCAATGGCTGTAATTTTTACCATAATGTTCACCTCCAAAATGAGCAAGATTCTGTTTAGTTGCATTTTAATTATAGAGCTGAACAATTACGAATGAGTGGGTGGAAATGATTAAAATAGAACTAGAATAAAAGCTTAGGATGGCAGCAATGTGAGGAAGGATGGCAGCAATGCCCAGCAGGTCGAACCTCAACCTGTATCCAGCAAGCAACAAGAAACAATACTATTTTTAAAAATAATTTTCCAATTAGTTTTACCCTAAATAAACCCGCACAGGCTAAATGTATAACCAGGAAGAAGCATGTTTCCCTAAAATTCTATCATTCTTTCACTTACTTTTCAGGAGTTTGAGATTGAGACCTGCTCAAAGTTCATGGCTTAGTGAAGGGTATGAACAGTACTTCTCGGATGCATCTGAGTAGCCCACCAATGGAAAGTTGACTGGACTAAGTCAACGTGAGATAGGACAGGTCAGCTTATAAAGGGTGGAAAATAGAATAGTTGATGAGAGTCACTTCTGAATCAGACTGCCAAAACGAGTCTCCTTAAACATGCACAACATGCTTTCTCTGGGGATTAAACTCATGATCTTTGTGTTGCTAGCAAGACTGAGCCAGAGGAAAGCCAGCTTTAAATCAATATAGCACACCATTATATACTAATACTACAATCTCATATTACACTTTTATTACACTATTATACAATCTGTAGCTCCCCTCCAGTTCGAATCATGACCAAAATCGTTCTTTTTACAAACAGACGTTTATTAGCACAATTTAGCACAATGCCAACATGCCAAACACGTCATGAGAACTAAAAAAATATGTACAAATAAGCACAAATAAATTCTCACAGAGAATAAAACAATCTTCTCACATAATCAAAGTAATTAACAGTACTTTAAATGACAATTAGCGTACAAAATAAATGACAAACGTGTTATGAAGAATCGTCTTTACTATAACTTAACTATAAAGAATCGAACTAACGAATCTTATTGGCCTCAACTTAAGGGGAGGTTTATTAATCTGACAAAACGAAGAATTTCATAACTTTTTTTTATCTTCTTCATACACAGTCAGTTTTTGCATGGCATTCCTTTGTGCATCAGTAAAAAAAATCCCTCTATCAACATAATAAAGAAAAGTTCTGTATTAGAACTTAAACAGATGCTCTTAGATTTAAATTTTTAACACATTATAGTGCAATAAAACAAACAAACAAAAAATACCTTTAATATAAAAATATGAATTCTTATTTCTCAACATAAACCTTTCATCAATTAAATTGAAAGAAGTCAGAAATCAGTTTTTTTTGTTTGTGTGCGTGTGTGCGTGTGCGTGCGTGTGTGTGTGTGTGTGTCATTTAAATCACTGTGATTGGCTCGTTTGGTCACATGTCTTTGGTCCCAGAGAGGCAAAAGCAGAATAAGTAAAAAAGAGAGGAGAGGAGAGAGCTTTCAACATTTTCTCTTTTTCTACTTCTCTATATACACACTTCACGCACAGTGAACATTAATTGACGAATATACCACTACTAATCTACAATAATGCCAGTAATAATGTCTGATATATACTTAAAGATAATTCACTTTTTACAAATGCAGAGAAAAAAATCAACTCTAACGCATTTCAAAGAGAACATCTCATTGCTACCCTGTTGGATTCCAGAGAGAGCAAATGAGGAGACTCGCAGCTGAAAAACACTTGATGAGAAAAGAATACTGACTTCAAAGCAGAGAAGGAAACATCTATTACTGAGGGGAGATTTATATGAATACATTGGTCTCATTAGCTGACCTGAGACCTGGCTTCATAGTTTTTTCAATGCGGGACAAAAACACTTGAAAACATTGCTGAACCAGCCTAGAACAGAAGCACTGGTCACAGTGTTATTTGATTTATGATGTTACCATTTATATTCTTGTTTGTTACAAACAAAATGCAAAAAAAAAGTCAAAATATATATTAAAAAAACAATATATTCATGATTTGTTGGTGTTTTATCTCCATTTTATGAGAATGCCCTGGTCAGCTGTCAAAATCACTTCCAGCTAGGCAATAATAAGAGTATTAATAGGTATTATGCATTTATTGCATCTTAAATAAATCTTTAACTAATATCCTATCGCTGTGCTTATTATCAAACACCATTTAATTAAAACAACTTTGCACTAACAAAGAGGAAACTGAAATTAAAGCAGTATTTCTAAATACTGAACATAATTTCTAACTGAAAAACTATATATGAGTCATTCCTGACTATATATGTCTAAATAAACATTAAAATTGATTCATATATATTTTTTTACCAAGCAAAGTGTACTACATACTATTCTTATTGCAAATTTAAAATATTGATAATACACTGAAAATGGCATTTACTGCTGTTCCACAGTCTTTGATGCTACACCATAAAATCTAATGATAAAATCTAATGATAAAGATCAAAAATAACCTTGATTTTGTATTGTTAAGTAAATCCTTATATAATGTTTGTTTCAAATACATTTATTTACACAAATATCTATTCTTTATTGGATTAAAAAAAACTGTCATGTCCCCAGCTTTTTGCTCATTGTTGTTACCCTAAAAAATAGGGAGTTTTCACAATTTAGTCTTTCAGCTGAATCACTTGGATCTTTGAATTTACATATTTGATGATTTTGTGATGAAATCTTGGGACATAAAAAATGCTATCCTGTTATTCAAATTATTTCAGAGTTTAGTGTTAAAATGCACATATTTGGTAAATAAGTGATATAATCATGTGCAGCGTGTGGCTATTTAGCATGGATTCTTTGCTAAAGACTCAGGTTTGTTACTCTCATTCCTGTTACTTATTTAAAGAATACTAAGAGGGTGAGTAAGAAAAGAAAATGGCACCCATCTTTTGATCATAAATGTATTCAAAGCATTTAAATCAGCCATTCAAGTTTGAAATACTTAAACGTGTATGCTATTGGAAACCAAATAAAAATCAAGTAAAAAAAGACATTTTGAAAAGTTAGAACAAGCAATGGCTTTCAACTATCTACAATTCCTCCCATTCCTCTAAATGTTGCGTCCCAGCTGGCATCAGACAGAAATCATAGTAGTCTGGTGATGTGTCTGTACATGTCACTTCTGCTTTTACCACGATACCTCTGTCCAAAGTCTTGCTTATTGTTGATTGAAACATGGCCACTCTCTGTCTGAAAAACCACTTTGTGTCAACGTGTCAATAGCAGCACAAGAAGTAAATAAAAAATAAACTGGCCCATTGTCAAATCACACAGTTCAAAGAGTCAGAGTCAAGCGGAATTGATACGCCAGCCAGAGGAGAATTTGCAAGGTTTTGAAAAGGATTTCATGTAGCAGATCTTATGTTTCAGAATTAATCCTGCAGCAAAATTATGGTCTCTTATCCAAAACTCCCATTGCCATGGTTACAATGTTTAAGCCAATGCGACAAGTAGAATGAGGTGTTAAAGAGAAAAAAGCAAGATGGTGCCAGGCTTTGATTCTCTTGCTATTTCAACTGCGATCAAACGGACGAATCTCATCAGAACAAAGGAAAAAATTCCATTTTGCAGAGGCACATTGTGCTGTGAATGGAAAGATGGAAAGAGGAGGGGGTTTGCTGAGTTATGACAAAATGACAGGGTCTGATACTTAATTAAAGAACAATTTAACAAATTTGAGATGAGTATCTGCTGGCGAAGGAGGTTTGAAGTCATAAAAGTGAACAGTGTGAAGTGAACAGCTTTCGTTCTTCTTTTTTTTTTTGGTACTTCCTCAAGAAATTCAATCTTACTTAACCAGAAAATAGAGCAGAAAACCCCAAAACAGACTTAAAACCAGATGGAAAATAGATCAGAAAACAGACTTAAAACCAGACGGAAAACCAGAGCAGAAAACCAGAAAACAGACTTAAAACCAGACGAAAATAGAGCAGAAACCAGAAAACAGACTTAAATCCAGACAAAAACAGAGCAGAAGACCAGAAAACAGACTTAAAACCAGACAGAAAAGAGAGCAGAAAACCCGAAAAAGACTTAAAATCAGACGGAAAACAGACTTAAAACCCGATGAAAAACGGAGCAGAAAACCAGAAAACAGACTTAAAACCAGACGAAAACAGACTTAAAACCAGACGAAAACAGAGCAGAAAGCCAAAAAAAACAGACTTAAGACACTAAAACAGACATTTTTCATTTTCCAAGCATATTTGAATATCATAACCACTTAATATATTTTAGGAGATCTGAAATTCTTAAAATTAGTGTGAAATGATGAGCTAAAAAGAAAAGTGATCATTTGCCAATAAATACTTAAGTAAGTAAGTAAAACAAGAACATTAAGAAAATGTTCTTTAAATTGATGTCAGATTGGGGGATGTGGCTTTTTGGCTGCAACTGTGCCAGAGTCGAACTGGTTTCTGCAAGATCTAAGCTGGACAACTACCATTTTCAAAAAGTTATAAGCTTGATGTATCTTTCATCTTCTGCAGAAGTTTCCTTGGCTGACCACTGACTCTACGCTACTTTCTTCTACCATTTATGCATTTGGCAGAAGCTTTTATCAAAAGCAACTTACATTTTGAAAGAATAAACACATTTTTGTCCGTTCTTGCTTTCCCTGGAAATTGAAACCATGACCTTTGCGTTGTTAGTGCAATGCTCTACCAACTGAGCCACAGGAAAGATCCAGAGAGACATTGTGGATGCAGTACAAGTACCTTGAGTCTTGTGGATGTGCTAAATCTTTCACAACCTCACCTTTGTAGCAGAGTTTGCTGTTCCTAACCCTGATTAAAGCCTCCCAAGGAGCTGTTTCTGTTTCAGTTAATGACTGAGTGTGAATTTGATAATCATTATAGACTAAATACATTAATCTTCAAATAAATTCTCTGTTAGAGGACATGCTATAAAAACAAAAGTAGGTTAATTAGCTAAATCATTCTCAAAATGGCTCCTAGATTTTCTCTTTGATGACTGAGAGTGACATTGATAATCGTCAGCACCTGTTTGTCATTATTGGTTGATCATGCACCAGACTTCAATCCCACAAAATCCATGAAAGAATTTCTGAAAGCATACTTTTTATTTAACCTAAAACCTTTGCACAGTACTATATATGATTTAATTGAAGTTGGTCCTGAGGTGGCACTGGTGCTTATGGTTTTTCTTGGTATGCAAGTTTTCCTCACAAGCCAAAAAGCTTGCTTCGGGTTAATCGCCCTGAATTTACGGCATACGTAAATGTGTGAGTGTTGTGAAAACAAAATATAGCAAAACACTTCTAGACTAAATATCAATCTTCAAATAAATTCTCTGTTAGAAGACATGCTGTGAAAACAAAAGTAGATTAATTAACTAAATTACTCTTTAAATGCCTCTTAGATTTTCTCCTTTACCCAGTTTAATATTTGACACAAGTACAAGCGAATGCATTAAATATAAGTTCAAGGAACTTCTAATTAAAATGTTCCATTGACTAGAAATTTCTATGAATAAATAGCAACATTAACACCACCAAATGACCCCAGAAGCTTAACCTACTGTGTAGTGGTGGTATTCACAAGCACTGATTTGCTTCAGTTTGATTCAGTCACATGCTGTAAAGAAAACACTGGTAGAGAGTGTCAAGAATGTGGCATTCGTTGAACCAGACCGTGTTGTTGCCTTGAGCAGAAATGCACAATATGTCGCTGCAAAGACTTGAACGCAGTGCCCTCTTGCTGCCTCCTTTTCTAACTTTGCTTCTTTTCTCTCCTTTTCAGCTCTGGCCTTCACTAGCCCACAGAAAGGCTAAGTCCTCAAAGGCTTAGTTCAAACAGACTGAGCTGCGCTGGTTTTAACCATGGAGGAATTCTTTCAGAGGAGCTACATTCCAAAAGGCTGATTTCAGACAGGATTTTTTTAAAATAGGTGTTTGAAATCTGGACAGGGAACCTATCATGTTTGAGACGGTAGTAGGGCAGGTGAGGTTAAGGGTCTGGACACTTCCACAGAGCGGATGATCATCATGACCACACGTCATGCTATCAGCTAACAGTTTAACCAGTTGACTGACTTTGGCCAACTAATCTGGATATTCTTTGCCTTTAATGGTGGGTATGACTGAGAAGAGAAGATGTCAATGCAGATTTGGAGAGGACAGTATCCGGAGGAATGAGAGAATAAATCAAAACCTCCAGACACTCTTAAAGTCACAATACTCCAAAAGCAGGATGATTGCATGGCTAATGGAAAATCTGACCAATAAGTATGAAATGAGATGAAAAACAGTGGAGCGCAACATCTCTGTGTGGAGCTGAATTAGGATGCATGCTAAAATTGTTACCCCACTGAGATCATCTCACACTTCAACATCTCTCAGCACTGATGTTTCATAAAAATGATGAAGAGGAACATTTGCTGACTCGGTATGTTCCCAGACCTGGGGACAATTCATTGAAAGCAATGAGCTTTACATTATCAAATATAAGTATGCCTATATATATTAACATGAAACTTTGTGGTTTTGAATCTTCTAGTTTGACTCAACGTCACAAGATTATATCCATGAATGATTTAAACACATTTATTATGGCTACTAGGCCATTATTAGGTTCTTAATAGCCCTGTCAATAAACAACTGTGAAACTACTGTGGTTAGATGAGACAAAGACTATTGTCATTTTTCAAATTGTTTAAAAAAGTTTTTTCTTGGTGTCAAACTGATCCCATACATAATTATGTTCCGGTCTTTGCTAAAAGAAACTGATACTATGTTCGCTTGTTATAAATAATACAAATAAATACCAATAAAACTTAAATAACCAATAAATCCCAATAAAAATTGTCGCGAGAGAGAACACACTTATACTATTCAAGGCTGCACAGAGCTTTTGTTAAAAATGAAGCACCAAACAAATAAATAATAGTCACTCAGCGGCTTCCTGAGTGAGGAGCGCGGTTATGGGTAGTGCACTGGGAGCACTCCTGGGCGCCTTCACCCTGCATAGTCCAGTGGCACATAGGTTTCCGGACTAGAGGTGTGGGATCTTGCCTTGCTGGTGCATTCGCCATGCTAAGGGCTCCGAGCTGACTGAATCCATTTGGATGGTCTGGTGCCCGACATGGGACAGGGGACGGAAAACCAGGCGAGTCCCAGTGACTTAACTGGCATGACCACGACACTCTAGACCAGGTTTTTGGGCACCTTCTAGGTTCCTTTGGTGCGAATGGAAATGGTCACTCTTGCTCAGAACTCAAGTATATACAAAAACATAGGAACTGGGTGAAAAAAAGTGATAGCAGGTGCTCTGGAGCAATGAATCAAAATGTGAAATATTTGTCCCTAGTTGAAGTTAGTTTGGAGTTGGAGAGTTCTTCTAAATACTGGTACATACTTATCCATTATGTAATACCAACAGAGAGGCATATGATTAACCCTTATTCTGGTGCAGTACAACAACCCCAAACAGACAACCAAAGTAATTAAAGACTATCTTCAGTGAAAAGAAGAACACAAAATACTGTAAGTGGTTGCATGGCCCTCACAGAAGATCCAAAGAAGATCTGTGGTTCATTCTCTACTATGTTTGGAACAACCTACGTGTCAAGTTCCCTCAAAAAACGCTTGGGAGTTTAACCAGAATGATACATTCACTGTGTTTTTTTTTTCCACTGATGAAAACAAATGATTACAACTAAAAATGATAAATAAAATGTAAAAATGTACACCAGCGAGTCAGCTATGCTAAAAAAATGCTCAATTTCTACAACTAATACAAACATCTTTGTTTAGCTTACACATTTGTCATTACAATATTCACAACTTTAATTTTATTTTACAACAAATTCAGTAGCTGGAATAAGTCAGAGTTTAAACATGTAAAAAAAAAATCACAATATATGCTTGTACTACTGCTGTTTTACAGGACATAAAAACAGAAACATACCTGCTCTGCTGCAAATACAATGCAAGTATTAATTACCAAGACTTTATAGCTTAATTAATTATTAGACTGAAAATGTTCATTGAGTTTCAAAAAAATAACACACTATATGTTAAACAAAGTTAATACTAGTCTTAAGAATAAATGTTAGATAATTTCTCACCTTTCTTTCCTTGATTCTGTGTTTTGCACATTTATTCAATTCATGTGACTGCAGTAGAATGAAATTCCTAATTGCTTTGATTTCTATTTTCTTTTTCAAAATGTAGGACATTTTCTAACCGTACACAGATGAAAATATGCAACACCAACTCCTTTAAACATCTATGCCAATATCTGCCTACAAATACCTGCATACATTTTGCTCAGAACATGGAATATAAATAAATTATAGTCTCTATAATAACATAGAAAACATATTCAGTAAGTCAAGCCTTTCATGGTGGTTACTAGTGTGTCTGTTTATGTGTAAACCAGTTAAAATCTGTAGTGAAAACTATATGTTGAATTTTAGCTCCTAACGTAAACAAATGGCTCAATCCAATCCTGTCTCAGATGTGACTACAAGGCATGCTTGCTGTAGCTTTCATGGCCGAGGATGGTTTCTTTATTTCCATCACATCAGTCCCCGTGCCCTCCACCCTGCCCCCTTTCGTACAGAATAAAATGCATATGCAAATGTGCACGGACCATTCCACTACTCTTTCAGATGCACATCAATAGCCAAGACCCTCTAAACTGAAGGTATTCACGATGGATGCGAATGAGAAAGTGGCCATAACCAAATTTTATTTATTACATATTCGGCTTTCCTCTCTCACTCATTTGTTGGAGCTAGCCAGAGCTCCATGCACAGTTTTAATATGCCCAGTCCATTGTGGCCCATCTTTGTTGTCCTCCCCGGTCCCTATCATCTGTTCTCATAGCGGACAATGGACAGCACTGATGCTGGACACAGCGGTCATGTTCTATTTGCCGATGTGCATTATCTCCAAATCCCGTCTTTTTGCTGCCCATGCTCTGTGAGAGTCCCCTGCTCTGAATAGAGTCTAAAGCCATTATTGGCTTTAGATTAGAGTCTATAAGCCATGAAGAGGCAGATAGAGAAAAAGAAAAAAAAATCTGCTTTCAGGTGGTACAGCAGCACAAAACCAACTACCTGTGCTTTTATTTACAGCATAAATACAAGCATACAAGAGCGGCGTGAACAAGCTGAGCTGTGGCTCAATTCCCCACCGTACCGCTGAACACTTGAAATAATCACCAATAAAGAACTGAAAACACCTAAAGTCTCAGATAAGTGTGATCACTGGAAACTGAAAAGTTCAAGTGACTAAGAAGCTCTACACATTTCTCTGCAGCACCTTGGGACAAATCAATACTTGACGCAAAGATAAGGTTAGCAAAGCCTCTGCTTTCTCTCTGCCATAGGTGACAGTATCACACATTATGCTGAATGTGCTCCACTGCTGCAGTGTTAGTTCAAGTTAACATTGAAGTTCATTTTGTATTAATGTTAGGACAAGTCAAGTGAAGCAGACAACAATAGAAGACTGTCGTTCTGCTGCACTTATACTGTGCTCCTTGTAGGCAAGTATTCAGTCACATATTAATAAAACAAAACAGGGAAGATAAGTCACTGCTTCCTTCTGTTGGAGCACATAGGAGGACATTGCTCATGACTGGTATAAAGAAGCTGCAATCATAAGAGTAGCAGGGTATGAACAGAACTTGTGGGTGATTTCACAGAGGTGTCGAGTTGTTTTCTGATGAAACAATTAAGGGATGTGTTATTAACAAGTTTCAGGTGGAGACTTAAAGGGTCGCTGTTCAGGTGTCACCTGTTAACCTTTACAAGTCTCTGCATGCACCGGCTGTTTGAGTTAAGTAAAAATGATTTGACACACCTATTGTTTAATTTTGGTTTCAAATATAAGGTGGAGATTTCAAAAACGAACACAACAAGACTCATCATTTGCAAGGTAATTCAAATTAAAATGTGCTAAAATGTCAGATTGTCTTTCAATTTTGTTAACAGATCCCAAATTGGTGCCATAAGTACCATGTTGTGGGGCAAAGAAGGGATAACCCTTGGAAGTACAATACCTGTGATATGGCTGTGTTTTTAAAAATTCAGTTACTAAAAAAGCACAATGGGGTGCTGTGTTTTTTTTTTTTTTGATAAAATGTTTACATTGTTTTGACCTTGTCTTTGCTTTTTGGAGGGATTTATTCTTTTTTTTTGTTATAAAACATGTTAACAAAGTTCTGCCTCAATCTCCCGGACATGCAGCCTGCTAAATACAATTCATTTTGTAGGCATAAGAATTTGAAAACAAATTCTCAGATTTTGATCGTTGGCAGCAGTATAGTGCTTATTCAATTTTTTCTCTATCATGAAGGTCAAGAGCGGATAGTAATTCAGTAGCAAACCAAAGAGGAAGTGGAACCGGAATCAGAGCCATCAGGAGGAGATTGCTTCACTAGGAATGAGGTTAGTATCTTTTAGGAGATCATTGCTGAAGAATACTGAAGATCTTGGAGTTAAGTACCACAGCTGAAGAGCAGAAAAGCTGATAATTCACTACAGTAAGTGCAATTGGTGGAGTAAGTGCTTCCAAGAGTGAATCACAGGAAGGAGTCTATATAGATCAGAAAATGAACTAAGGTGAGATCAAATAGGGAGGTGCTCTAGAAGGCAGGTGATTGGTTGGGTGAATGATCAGGATTAGGACTGCGTAATTGGACTGTGAATTGTATTCTTCACACTAACAAAAAAAAAAGCACTAACAAAGTTAAAAAGAGACAAAAAAATCCACACTCAAATTCATAAACTATTACAAAATGGAAAATTAAACACTCCTGTAAAGTGGATGGTGACATTCATAAAAGAGTTGTAATCCCCCAAAAAACAAAACACGTAGTTCTTGAGTTTTGTCCATTGATGATTTCATGAATGTTTTTGATGAAATCATGTTATCCTGTGTTGGGAGCGCTGTGAACGTCATAGATGGTAATACTTTAATTTGGTATTATGGCTTTTTGTGACTATTAACCGGTTTTCTGGACACCCACTCATGGTTGAGAAAAGTTGAACTCCTTCCCTTACATTTGCAAAAACAATTATCTTACTATCTGGAGCGGTTGCCAGTTTACAGGCCCTTAAAAATTTGCTGTGTTTTAAAGGGTCAAATGAATGATCCAGTTTTTAATCTTTTTTAATCTTCTTCAGTTTGAAAGACTGTGCTTACATTTTTTTCTTGTTTTTATGTTCATTTGTTTTTGTTCTTTTTATTTTGTTGACTTTGATAGAATCAAGGAGTAGTGGTGACGGGGTCCAGTTTGTTGTGCGTATGTGTGTTACAGAGCTGCATTTGATCTTAATGGTGATATATTCTCTGTCAGTGCTGTCACAATTCATCATTTAGTGCAGACCTGCTGCAGCTGCCCAGTTGAGGTGTGGCTTATTACACCACCCCAATGCTCATGAATAATAAACAGAGCTGAGGAACCATCTACACTAAGACCATAGAAGTAATATCACTGTGGCAACGTAACCTCACCCACTGGTCCTGTTTCAGTCATCCCTCTCTCACTTCCCCCTCCTTCCCACTACGGGACTCCATGTTTATGCATGATCCCTGTTTCATATGTATTGGGCACATAATTCCGGCTGTTGTCCTGGGAACTGATGACACGCTCCGCATTAAGAGTGATGACCTGCACACGAGGGCTAGACACTTGCTCCACTTTAAAGCCATTGTCAAAACACTCATGTAGTGTCCGCCCAAACACACACGTATACACACTCAGATGCAATAGAAGGGTAGCTGTTTCCATGCATTTCATGAAAGAATACTATATTTGCTGGTGTATCACATTTAATAATTTCATTTATTTGTATGAGTTATCTGAAGCTGGGAAAGGGACAGAAGAGAAGGTGTTCTTTGATATTTAATCCCAGCTTGGTACCTCGAAGTCCAGCTATGACTTTTTGCTGCATCCAAGCCACACAAGCCAAGTGAAATGTAAAGGGTCAAGTGCATCGATGTAAGGAGACACGTTTGTCAGTCCGACGGATGAGTCTGGGATAGGGGGCTGCCAGGAAACTGGTACTTGCCTCATTGTGTAGTACCAAATTGTAAGATTGGTAATTGTAGTATGGGGTTGTTTTTCAGAAACTGGTTTTCGCCCTGATATTGGATAGCCTTGATATTAAGTTGCACACAGGTTTCTGCACAGAATTGCAGGCATATCAGTGCTGATGCATGTCTTTGACAATCATACAGTGTGATCTACCAAAGACTCACTCCGAGAAAGTCATAGAGGAGGCTGGTCATGAGATATTTGGCGTGCTAAATATCTGGAGCTTTCGGCGAGTGACAATCGAAAAGTTTCCAACATCCAGGGCAACATGAAGTGGAGGAAGAGATACAAAGGCATTGACAGCAATATCAGCAATGCTTTTGGATCATACAGGGCTTCTTTTGGGCCTACTGGGACCCAAGAAATAAAATAAAGCTTTCACACTTCCCTTTTTTATAATAATTTCAGTCTTGCGCTTCGGTTTGGCACACGTGACATTGCACTGTTTTCAAATGGACATGTGGAATCCCCTGTCGCAAATTCAGCATCTACTGGATGATGCCCCAGAAAGCCATGCAGTGTGAAAGGATCTGTGGTACGGCTGTTGTGAACAGCTTTAGGAATGGACATTTAATTATCTTAATTTGCAAACACTGCAAACCTTTGAAAAGTTTTAATAAAATTATTAAAATGTTGCTAGCTTAAAACTCTGAAGCTTTTAAAAGACTATTTATTTTACACATACCCACAAATACCTGATATGTATGCAGTATGCTCCTTGCAACTGAATAGTGTTGAGTTTCAGGAGGGCATCCCTCAATAGAAAGTAAAGAAATCAGACTTTGCCCTAATAGTTACATGGTATAGCACTTGTATCTAGGAAAACTAGGGGAATATAGAAACATACAGAAAATAGAGAATTTAGATTATAAAAACAGTACATAAATAGGTAGAGGTTGCTTACATTAAAAAAATGTTAACTCAACAGAAAAGCAGTAGTAGTAGCAGTGGTGGAACTTTTAATTGCAGAATGAATGTATTTACAAGTAAATTTGGACAGGTAAAAGAACCCACGCTTCCACATAGATCCCATTTTCACCTAAACTCTCGGCTCTCTCTCTTTGATCATTCACTTTCCTCCTATCTTTCTTTTTCCACTGTCTAGCCATTGAATCGCTAAGTTCCTTGTTTTCTGTTCCTCCTGATGTCCTTCCGTTCCCTCTCATATTATACCTTCTCCATCAAACAGTTTTGTCCTCATACATTCCTTCAACCTTCCCCCATCTGAGATCAGCGCACCCCACGTCTGAGACTGTGCTGGCCCCCTGCCCATACACACATTTGTGTCTGTCTTCTGAGTGTTTTCAGAGGCCCATTAAACAGAGCCTTGGCAAAGCCCGACACACTCACCTCACCCCAAAGACCCACAGAATGAAGAGAGGTTATCAGATTCCCTTATCCACGCCAGACACCCCCCATACACACACATTAAAAGACAAGTAAGTCTAAAGGTAGCTTATCCATGTGAAAGAAGCTCTTTACTTCCTCCACCTATCATTAAGGTATAAATCAGACTGGATTTCCCCAGTGAGGTGGGCTTGAAGCCAGCAAGTCTGGTCAATGGTTGGACTTGGCACCCTGAAACTGAGAGGGTGGGGTTTTATTAAGGTGCAAGGGTGCACCTCTTAAATCTTGGTAATGCTGCAACTGTGCCTTCTGCTGGCCAGTGGATGAAACTCACAGATATAGGAAACACACACACACACATGCACGCACACAAAACAGTGAGCGTAACTCAATAAATAAATGATGCCATGTGCCAAACACCATAATTCTAAACGTTAAAATGCAGTGTGGCATTGTTTGTTCACAGTACAGGTTTGAAAGTCATTGGAACGATAAAGGAAGATACAAACAATAGCAATGGTTTTAAACAAGGATAACAGAGATATATTCAGCAGAAACAAAAAGCATGACCTTTTGTGATTGGGTCAATGACTTTACATTCCCCGCTTAACATTTAAGCAAGGATACATAACAGAAAGATCAGCATCACATTCACACTTTAACAGCAGAAGGCACGTTGTCATGGAAATTGTCTAAAGTCAGGGGAACACATGCTTCTAATTACCATAACAAGGAGGATGAGGGGTAAATATAGATCTCTCGGATGTGCTGTAGCAGTTGCTGTTTGATACAACTATATTGAGATGTGTCATAGTTAATCCACATGCTTTCTCACACCTGCAAGAATGGACCATAAGCTACAGCATTAAGTGGAGGAACAGAAACAGAAGAAATTGTGGAGGAAAGGGTAAGGGAAGGGAATGGAAGTGAAGAGGTGCAAAGGGAAATAGGAATGGAAGTTGAGGAATGAGGAGGGAAGGTGAATGGCAATCGAAGTGGTGGGGTTGGTAGCGATTAGAAATTGAAGTTTAGGGGAGAAAAATAAGTGGAAGGGGTATGGAAGTCAGCAAAGGGAAGGGGAATAGGAATGGAACTAGAGGGAAGGGAAGGGCTATGGAAGTAGAGAGAAGGGACGTTGAGGGGAGGGAGTGAAAGGGAAGAGAAATGGAAATGGAGGGACTAGGAGGGGATTCTGAAAGAGAAGGGGGATTGGAGGAGAGGGAATGAAACTGAAAGGGAATGGATGTGGAAGGGAAGCGAATGGGAGGGGGCAAGGAAAGGGAAGGGAAATGGAATGGAAGTGGAGAGGAAGGGAATGGGAGAGGATGTAAGGAAAAGGAAATGGGATGGAAGGAAAGGAAAGGGGAATGTGAATGGAAGTGGAGGGAAGGGGAATAAAAGTGGATGTAAGGAAAAGAAAGAGGAATGAGAATAGAAGTGGAGGGGAGGCAATGGGAATAAGAATGAAAGTGGAGGGAAGGGAAAAGAAGGGGATTGGAATGGTAGTGGAGTGGAGGAAAGGGGTAATGAGGAAAAACAATTGAACTCCTAAAGGAGCACAATTAAAAATAAAAATTAAATATCTGAAAAAATGCAGCCAAACAAATGAAGATATGGAAAGATCAAGTGGATGGAGAAGTGTCTATTTTGATTTGACTCGTGAGTTTGATGACTAACTCCCTCTGCCACCTGTGAAGGTCTCTGCAGCATCAAAGCACATTAGACACATTAGACCCGTGCTTACTTATGAGCAAGATAAAAAGCTGTGGGGCCTCTAACTTCTCAAGCTGTGAGTGGAATAGCTTTGCAATTTGCCTGCTAAAAAAGAAAGAAAAAAAACGGCATTTTGATCTTAATGAGTATAAAATAGCTCCCATTAAAAGTAAAACAGATTATTTTGGGCTTTTCAGGGAGTGCGGCTCTCTGACAGTCTTGTAGGGCCACTATGATCTTTCATTAAAACCTCACAGCAGGGTTCCCTCTGCGGCTGACCATGGCCTCAGTCCTCAAAGAGATTGGCTGCATTTAAAAGTCATTTTCATAAATCTACACAGATTTCTAAAATTCGGTAATGAAAGCCTTGAGACAGGGGCCGGCGGGATGGTGGCTGAATTTCAATGCTTTTGCCAATCCGTTGGTCCGAACGTTTAGAGAGAGAGCGAGAGAGAGCGACCAATGCCATCCGTATCAACAACATGGCAGCATGCCACATGAGCCTCTGCTCGATCTATGCTTCTTAATGACTAGCATGTGCTAATTACTGTCAGTTGCCAAGCTCTGGCTCATGGCACTTCAAACCAAGCTCAGGCTACCTGCCCAATTCAGAGCCTGGACGACACACTTTTAATTGCATTAAACTTTGTCTAGTGATTTGTTGCACTGGGAAAAAGAGGAATAGAATGACAGCTGGCCAGTTCCACAAATGGACCTTTGGAAATCCAGCGGGGACACATGTTATTGGTCTTGTTTTTATTCATCAGTGTGATCTTGACATCCCTCACATCTTCTGGGACTGAAGCACTGCCAACAAATAACCACCTTGTTATAGCCACCACTTAATGTACAAGACGAGGAGTTTAACTCTTGGAAACTCTTTGACATTGAGTTTTCATGCACATTCATACAAGACATAATATCAATTGCAAGTGCCCCCAGAATGCATCATGGAATATACCATGGAGAAAATGTCTGTTTTGAAAGTTGCCCAAACACAGTTTTAAGAAAGAAACTGATATCCGTTACCACTTTGTTCGATATGTCAGTGTTATGTTCTGTCATTTATTAAAGCTGTATCAGGTAAAACTCCTGATGCATTAATTTTTGAAAGTGAACCACATTCAAACACATTCTATTGCCATAATTTTATCGCTATTTATATCGTCTCGTCTCGTCAGTGACAGAAACCTGGCACTGGAATCCAAGCCACATGTGCCTGTTTAGAAATTGTTGGTGAGTTTTGTGTCGTGTGGTTCCAAGTGGTTAACTTGGAAATAAGCTCACGCAACTAATTGTCTGTTTGTTAATTGACAGGGGCTAAACACCCACACCTGTGCTTTGCTTATTAGCTCCTGATCATGCTTCCCGTTTATGAGTTAGTACGCCATAGATCCTGATTGGTTTGTCTGTATCACACTCAATGTTGCTTTGCTGTATTATATATATATATATATATATATATATATTGTCGCAGGAGAGGGATCACACAACAAGGTTGTAACAGAAAACAGTCCCCAGAGGGTGGATTTATTTAAAGAAATAGTGCGTGGTGAGGAGGAGTGCTGCCTTAGGTGCTCGCTATTTTGTGACGTCTTCTTCTTCTCGTGCCGGTGAGATTCCCAGTGGGGGTTTGTGCTCGTGCTCGTGTCCGTGTTCGTGCTGGTGACCTCTTCGGAGGGTCGGGCTTCGAGGCGGAACGGCGGCGGCGTCTCACGGGCTGTCTGGAGTCAGAGAGAGAGAGAGAGAGATTAGGTCGCGCACTCCTTGGAGAACCATCCTTCTGTGGAAGCTCTCTCTCTGACTTATACTGCCACGCTGATGAGGCGCGGCTGTTCCCGCTTCGTCCCTGATAGCGGGCTCCAGGTGTTCTGTGTTTATGCCAGGACCGCGCTGATTGGAATGGGCCTCCGTCACACTCCCCCCCCCAAGCGTTGTCCTGGCGGGTCCTGGAAAGCATCGCACATAGATTGGGGATTAGGGGTGGGTGGGGAGTGACCCCCGACAAACCTGCATATCCGGCCCAGATCCGGGATAGGCCGTCTGCGTTGGCGTTGTCGGCCCCGGCCCGATGACGGACTTCAAAGTGGAAGTCCTGGAGCGCAAGGAACCAGCGGGTCACCCGAGCGTTGGTCTCCTTTGCTCTGGCCATCCATTGAAGTGGTGCGTGGTCTGTTAGGAGGGTGAACCGCCGGCCCAGGAGGTAGTACTTTAGCTCCAGGACTGCCCACTTGACGGCCAGGGCCTCCTTTTCGACGGCCGCGTACCGGGTCTCGGCCGGGTTCAACTTCCTGCTGATGTAAATCACAGGGTGTTCCTCACCTTCCTGTACTTGGGACAGGACGGCTCCCAACCCTGTGTCTGAGGCGTCGGTTTGTAGCAGGAAGGGGCAGTTAAAGTCAGGCGCTCGGAGTACCGGTTCCGGATAACCACATCATCCAGATATGCCGCGGCGTAGGGCTGATGTGGGCGGAGCAGGATGTCCATCATCCTCTGGAAGGTGGGTGGCGCTCCATGAAGGCCGAACGGGAGACGGCGATATTGCCAGTGGCCAGATGGTGTGGAGAAGGCGGTTTTGGGCCGGTCTTCGGCGGCCACTGGCACCTGCCAGTAGCCTTTCGTGAGGTCCAGGGTTGAGATATACCTGGCCCGTCCTAGGCGGTCCAGGAGCTCATCCACCCGGGGCATGGGGTAGCCGTCGAACTCCGATATCTCGTTTAGCCGGCGGAAGTCATTACAAAAGCGGAGGGTGCCGTCGGGTTTAGGAACCATTACGATGGGGCTGGACCACGGGCTCCGGGATGGCTCTATTATCCCCAACTTCAACATGTGTTGGACTTCCTGCTCTATAGCCTGCCGACGGGCTTCCGGTACCCTATAGGGCCGCTGCCGGACGATCATTCCAGGTTGGGTCCGGATATGGTGTTCCACAATGTTGGTCTGCCCCGGCTGATGGGAAAACACATCCTGGAACTGACTGACCAGGTGCTGCAGCTCCTTCTTCTGGGCAGCCGAGAGGTCGTCACCAGAATCCACGACCAGCGGGGAACAGGAGGCGAGCGCGGCGAGCTGGTCTCTGGTCCCCACCCACTTCTTGAGGAGGTTGACATGATAGAGCTTTTCTGGCTGTCTCCTTCCAGGCTGTCGGACTTTGTAGTTTACGTCACCGACTTTGGCCGTGATGGTATAGGGCCCCTGCCATTTTGCCAGAAACTTGCAAGCCGATGTGGGGACCAGGACCATCACTCGGTCTCCTGGCTGGAACTCCGGGGTTGGGCTGCCCGGTTGAAGTTCCGTTGTTGCTGTTGCTGCGCCTGAACCAAGTGTTCCCGGACCAATGGCATGACCCGCTCGATGTTCTTACGCATCTGGGTCACGTGTTCTACCACAGAGCGGAGCGCTACCGGCTGCTGCTCCCACGCGTCTCGGGCGACATCCAGGAGCCCCCTCGGCTGACGGCCAAACAGTAACTCAAAAGGTGTGAACCCGGTGGAGGCCTGGGGCACCTCTCGGATCCCGAACAGGACGTACGGGATCATCTTGTCCCAATCTCGCCGGTCATCTGCTGCCACCCTTTTGAGCATTGTCTTCAATGTCTGGTTGAAACGTTCGACGAGGCCATCAGTCTGGGGGTGGTAAACGGAGGTACGGAGCTGGTCGACTTTTAGCAGCCGGCAGAGGTCAGCCATTAGCCGGGACATGAAGGGGGTTCCCTGGTCAGTCAGTATCTGGCTGGGGATACCCACCCGGCTAAATAGTAGGAAGAGCTCGTTGGCAATGTTCTTTGCAGTAGCTTTACGATGGGCACGGCTTCCGGGTACCGGGTGGCGTAGTCTACGACGACCAGGATGTGCTCATGGCCTCGGGCAGACTTCGGCAGCGGCCCTACCAAGTCCATTCCAATCCTCTCAAAGGGCACCCCTATGATGGGGAGTGGAATTAGCGGACTGGGGGGAGGCGTCCTCGGCGATGTCTTCTGGCAGGTGGGGCATGCCCGGCAGAATGCTTTGACCTCGCCGTCAATCCCCGGCCAATGGAAGCGGTCCCTGATCCGTTGGGCTGTGTTGGCCGCTCCCAGGTGCCCCGCCATCGGATGAGAGTGCGCCAACTCCAGGATGGTTTCCGTCTTCGACCGGGGGACGACGAGTAGCTCTTTGACCTCCCCCCTTCGCTCTGCGACGCAGTAAAGCAGACCATTTTTCACGAGGAAATACGGGAGAGGATGGGGTCCGGGTTGGAGCTCCTGTCCTTCAGCCACGCGCACTTGAGCCCAACAGTGCTTCAGTCGATCATCTTCGTGTTGGGCGCGGCTGAAGGACCCCCCTCGCGTAACTCTCTGAAATACATCATAGAACAGATTAGCCGAGGGGGGGGTGGACTCACCATCTCTCCCGCTATCCGTTGCCAAGGTAACAGCCGGGTTGGGCGAAGCCTTCTCCTGCGACGAGGTTGGGCGGCTCCCTCCATGGCTGACAGGTCGGTGACTGGCGGCGGTGAGCAGACTCGCGAACCCGGGGAAATTCCTGCCGAGAAGCACTGATACTGGTAAGTCTTTTACCAACCCCACCTCGATCGTCCAGGTCTCCCCTCCGGCCTGGAGCTGGACCTGGCGGGCCTTCACCTCCCGGGTCTCTCCGTGTACACAGGTCAGCGGCAGCACGGCGTGGGTGTCAGGACGAGGTGGGAGGAGCTGGCTCCTCAGCAGGCTGACTGAACTCCCCGAGTCCAACAACGCCTGGTAGCGACGCCCGTTGATCTTAACCGCCACCCCAGGGGCTCCTTTGGGTAGTCGATGGTGGAATCCACAACCTGCCAGCCACGTCTTTCTGGGTGGTGATGGTGGTTCCGTCGGCATCGGTTCATCCTGGGGAAAGGGAGCCGCCGGTCTGCTCTCTGGTCGCTGGGTGCCCCCTTGTGGACGCGGGTCCTGGACCACCCTCCGGGGGTACGGTGGCGCGCGCTCCCCGAGTTCCTCGCGGTGGGCCACCTCCGCCAGCTCAATGGCCTCCACGGCCTCCCATAAGGTGGATGGGTTGCGCATCCTGACGGCCTGCTTCTGCGCACGGGGGAGGGCCCTCAGTAGCTTGTCCAGGACCACTCTGTCAACGACCTGGCTGGCGGAGGGGCTTCCTTCTAGCAGCCAGAGTCGAGCAAGGCGGGACAGGTCAGCAGCTTGAGCGCGAGCTGGCCGGCGAGGACGATACTCCCACCCATGAAATTGCTGGGCCGCGGCGATGGGCGACAAGCCCAGGCGAGCGAGGATTTCCCTCTTCAGTTCTCCGTAATCCTCTCGCACGTTAGCATCCAGGGAGAAGAAGGCGCGTTGTGCCTCGCCGGTCAGTAGCGGCGCCAACGCCCGTGCCCACTCCTCACGTGGCCACCCTTCACCCACTGCTGTTGACTCAAACATTTTCAAATAATCTTCGACATCGTCGTGTGGAGTGAGCTTCTGGAGGAGACGCGCAGCCTGCGCTCTCACGTCGGGCAGAGGGATTAACTGGGCGCTGGCGCCCTGAAGTTCGCTGACCCTCCTGTCCGTTTCGCTCTGCTGCTTGGCGAGGAACTCGACAATCTGTTGTTGCCTCACGCTAACCTCCGCCAGGTGTTTCACCAGATCTTCCATCATTGCAGGGGGAGCGGCGTGCACCGTACGAAAATCCTGAATCCACAGAAAAATAGAGAGGAGAGAAAAAAAAATTAGAAAAAAATAAAATAAAATTATATCTGTAGTGTTAGGAATTCCGGGGTGACGAAGGCTTGTGTGTGATCCCCCCTTGGGTGTTATACCCGCATTCTCCACCAGTTGTCGCAGGAGAGGGATCACACAACAAGGTTGTAACAGAAAACAGTCCCCAGAGGGTGGATTTATTTAAAGAAATAGTGCGTGGTGAGGAGGAGTGCTGCCTTAGGTGCTCGCTATTTTGTGACGTCTTCTTCTTCTCGTGCCGGTGAGATTCCCAGTGGGGGTTTGTGCTCGTGCTCGTGTCCGTGTTCGTGCTGGTGACCTCTTCGGAGGGTCGGGCTTCGAGGCGGAACGGCGGCGGCGTCTCACGGGCTGTCTGGAGTCAGAGAGAGAGAGAGAGAGATTAGGTCGCGCACTCCTTGGAGAACCATCCTCCTGTGGAAGCTCTCTCTCTGACTTATACTGCCGCGCTGATGAGGCGCGGCTGTTCCCGCTTCGCCCCTGATAGCGGGCTCCAGGTGTTCTGTGTTTATGCCAGGACCGCGCTGATTGGAATGGGCCTCCTCACACAATACAAATACTGTAAATAATATTTTAAATATATAAATACATTCTTAAAACATACTGTTTTGCAGACACAACCATGGCTCATTTTACTGACCTCTAGAAAAACAGCCAGAAAAGCATGTAATTGCTGATATTGGAAAGGCACTCCAAGATGTGCATTCCAGTTAAACATTTACCAGCAAGCTCCATTTCAGACGCAGACTGAGGAACGAACACCACACAAATAAATGCATTCTCTCTCTCTCTCCTTCTCTTTGGAAGGGCTGTGAATTAGATCTGATCAATTGATCTTTGGGGAGCTGCAGAAATCACATTAGTCTGGAGTCGGCCACTGCACTAAAACACAGCCTAATTCAATCGGGCCTGTGACTGATTGAAAACAGCCACCCAAGTTGTAAGGCTGCGAGGCCCCTCTCCTCGGGAGCGCATCGCAGATAAAAACACACATATTTGTATTGCGCTGCTGACAGATATTGCACTTTCCTAACCTAATTGGGAGGCTAATGTGAACGCATGGCTCTTGTGATGCAGACCATCTTGGGCTGTCTGAGGAGGCTAATCTAACAGCACCTAATGCACTTACACTGCAGGGCGAGCACAGTCCCTCACACACTGCTCAACATATTTTAATCCCGATATTCAACTGTGAACGCTGAGAAAAAAGAATGTAAGTTACCACGAGCGGAAAACGTCTGGTTACATTCACAATAGCAAAGACGTCTGTTACAATGGAAAGTAAGGAGGCATGATGTTCCATTATCAACTCCATTCAAATGGGTCAGTAGGTGCCTACTGCTTACCTACCATTCTCGGTAGGTGCAGAAGGCTTTTATGATTTAATTACTGGACAGTACTGATCACCACCTAAAGGGTTGCATAATTAATTAAGGTTTAACCCTTAAACCCAAGCCAGTTTTGTCAGGAATTCTATAATGAACTGGACATTTCAGCTGTTAGTAGGTGAAGCAGGTACCTAATGGCTCATATTAATGGTCTGATAATGGTCCTCATGGAAAATCTAACCATCACCAGTTCAAGCTGTGTATCGGCTAGTTTAGCCGGTCCTGGAAGTTTTGTTTATTTCAATCATTTATTTGGTGTACTTTGCGTTCACGCAGCTCTATGTTGTAGCCCCAATCTATTCCTGCTGATTGTGGATGTTGAGATTTATTTTGCGCTGTTGTTTTTTTATTTTTGCTGTAGGGAAAGTGTTGAGAGTTTGATCCACAAGCACTCGTATGCCCGCTCACCCATCCGGACCTATGCTGCAGATGAGGAGAGTCTGGGGGAGGAGGGACATTCAGCACACAGCAGAGGTCAGCACTGAATCTGGACACTTGATTACCATTGTTGAAAAAAAAATAGAAAAAGTTAAAGAATCAAAACATTCATTGGGTCATTTGTTTGTTTTATTAATTTAATTAAACATTTTAAAAATGAAACAGACCTAATGCCACTTTAAAAAATGTAACACCCTGTGAAAGTCTGTCTATTTTTTTACCATTTCTTAATATGTGGACATCTTAATATAAACAATACAGAGAGATTAAAGTAAAACAACCAAACTATTAAAATGAAAGTAATTACTTTTTCAAGATTCTACAAAAAGCATATTGTAGCTGAGGGAAAAGGAAGGCCACGCAAATCCCAAACAGGCGTATCACACCAGGGGCACATGCATACAATATATACAAATGTTTACAATATATACAATAAACTGTACTGTAAGAGGTTTTTCACTTTTATACCACAGTCATTTCATGAAGGAGCACCAATGGTGTAAAGAGTACTGAAATATCATACTCAAGTAAAAGTACCATTATTTGCCAAAAAAGTAAAGAAAATGTGTCTGTTCTAAATACGACTCAAAGTACGAGTAAAGAGTAGCTCTTCTGAAACTTCTCAAGAGTATTACACTGATAAATTATTCCACCTTAAATCCTACAAGTTAAAAATGTAGCTCACACCAAGCAAAATGAGAAATAAAGGAGAGTTAAAAAGAGAAAGTAACCGAAAGAGTAAGAGGGAGAGAGAAGGAAAAGAGAGAGAGAGAAAAGAATATGAAAAAAGAGACATAGATATCATGAATAGATAGACAGCGAGTGGGAGAAAGAGAGAGAGAAAACAAGAAGAGAGAAAGAGAAGAAAGACGGATAGATTGAAGAGAGAGAAAGTTGGAGAGAGATAGAAAGAGAGAACAAACAATGGAAATACAGGAGAATGAGATAGTAAGAGCGAAAGAAAGAGAAAAAGAGAGCAAAGAGAAAGGAAAAGAGAAAGATAGTGAAAGAGAGGGAGAAAAGAGAGAATGGGAAAGAGTGATATAGAGAGCACAAAACAGTAGAAAGACAGAGAAAAAGAGCTGCTACATCATTACATTAGTACTAATTATTTGTAATTAGTTACTTTACATCATGTGTACGAGAGCACCAGTAAGTTTAGACTCTGAGTCTGGTCATCCCAGCGAGCTCACTCCAATATCAGGCCGCAAGATGCTAAAAGAGGTCACCAAAAACCCTAAAAGCAGGTTCTGGCTACTGCTGATGAGAAAGAGCTGCCTCTACAATCAGACAGAGACTGAGCACGTTTAACTTCCATGGGAGGTGTGCCAGGAGGAAACCTTTGCTCTCTGAAAGAAACGTCTGGAATATTGTTCTTTGGATAGATGAATGCAAAGTTGAACTCGTGGACTCTAGAAAAGACGACATGCTTAAATCGAAGACTGTCTGCAGAAAATACCAACTGTGAAGCATGGAGGTGGAAGTGTGATGGTTTGGGGCTCCTTTGCTGCAGCGGGTCGTGGCCTGCTCACCATAATAGAACCCTGCATTAATTCTACTGTGCATCAGAGGGAACTTGAGGAACATCTGAGACCATCTGTCAAAGTTAAAGCACCATCACAATGACTCTGGCTCATCAGACTAATAAAATCTGGCTTAAGATGGAGAGTCCTGGAATGGTCGAGTCAAAGTCCCGATCTTAACCCCATTGAGATGCTCTGGGGTGGCTTGAAACAGGCTTTATACGCAAGAAACCCAGCAAACATCTCACAGCTGTAAGAATTGTGTCAGAGACTGCAACAGGAAGCGTCTCACCGCAGTTATTCCAGCCAAACACTAGCATCAGGGTGTTGGGGGTCTACATTTTGCTGCAAAAAATTTACAAAAGATCTTGAAGTACTTTCATTGTTGTGTTGTGAACATTGAAAATAAAATACCTGCAAAAAATATAAAATGTTCTATATAATTTTATATGTATTTTTAAGTTTATTACAGACCAGGAAATTTTGGACGTCTTTTTCAAAATAATATATTGAAGTCTAGACCAATTCACAGAATATACCTGCCATCAGCGGTCGCTTTAGTCACCTGATCTGAAAATATTTGACCTTTTATTGTAGATTTGCAATTTTATCACCTTTCAGTTCAAACATGTTTCATGAAAAGCCAATATTTGTATTTATCCCCTCCACAGGATCCGCTTTTTCAGCCTCAGAAAACCTGTCTCTCAGCACTTGGGTCTCTAGCACATCTGGATTCTCAGGCTTTTCTCACCCACAATCTCTGTCTGCCATCGGCTCCAGCACAGCATCCCTGGCCAGCCCTCTCCCGCACCCCATCCAGGGCTCTCTACCACCCTACAGCCGGCTCGGTATGCCCCTCACCCCCATGCAGGCCAGTGGACCCACCTTCCCCTCCTTCCACATGCCACGCTACCACCACTATTTCCAGCAAGGGCCCTATGCGGCCATTCAAGGACTGCGCCATTCTTCCACAGTCATGACGCCATTTGTATGATTCCGGACAACCCATGAGATGGAGATTCCTCTTCTGCTGGCATGCAGATATGCAACCAAAACACACGCTTATGCAACACTCACTGTAAAACAACTCAAGATCAGACTTGGTCCCGCTCTAAAGGTTTGTCGGTGAGATCGCAAGCGGATAAGAGAGGAGTTCCTGCAGAAACAACCAGAGATCCAAGTTCAACCGCCGTTGGCTCCAGCCAAGACTGAACGTAGTTCTTCTTAGACATAGACCATGCATGATCTATTTACAGTACAGTGTAAATAGCATTACTACCTAGCAACTTGGACGTGCTTCTTTACAAATTGCTGGAGAAGAAGCGAAAGAAGAAAAGACTTTCGGAAACCTCAAGCATGAGTTTGAGCCATGATAAAAGAGTGGTGTTTTTGATGACTAATACTTCTTCTCACACCAAAGGATGAAGAATGCAACGTACAAAAAGCTCCCGGGCAGCTGCTGTTCAATACCTCCACCGCAGGTCCTCCACTTAACTCTGCTATTGTTAATGCTTTTTAGAATGCAAAAAACACTGTAAAAACTACATTAGGCAAGGAACATAAGAGCTGTACCCAGCCACCAGCATTTAAAAACAGGCCTCAGAGAAAGATTACTTGGTTTTCATAATTTTTTTTTTTAGTCTGAAAGGTGTTTTATTTTGAAATTAGGACTAATTTTCTGTAATTTAACATGTTCCTTTGCTTGTGTCTCACATCTTGACATCATGTGATGTGTTAGTGGCTACATTCTTAGCATCAATGAGAGATTAACATTAAACAAATCCACAGTGTAATGGCCTCTACACACCAATCCGAATTGTCAGTCTGAAGTTCCAGGCGCTAGCGCATCTCGATCAAAAACCCCGGCGCCAATGGTAGCTCACACATCTGACCAGCAAGTGGTGGCAACAAAAAAAAAAGAGAGTTTCACACTGCCATATCAAATCCGTTTTTCTCAAGGAGCACAACCATTGAAAGCTGGCTCTTTGACAATGTGAGAAGGACGTAAAAGAGCCACTTGGTGGCGCTCATCCCACATTTTCATAGCGGCTTTGGACAGGAAACAAATCTCTTTTCTCCACTTTTTTGTCAAACAGCTCTCTGTGATCAGCCACCAACAGAATAAACCGCTCGACATCCAGGATTTTTTTTATGTGTTCTTCGATTCTTCTCTGTCGTTGTCTTCTTTCCTGTTTCCCCGTGTGGCGTGAAGTTCATCAGTTTTACCACAAACGCCATCTTCAGGCAGGGAGTGTCATTGCATCAATATTTCCTCAGATGAAGAGCACCTTCCCAAGAACTATCTGAAGATTATTGTAAATCTCAATTTGGATCGGTGTGTAGATGCCTTAAGACACATGGGGACCACTGCTTTAACTTACAGTGGGGGGACAGCGTATGTGTGGAGGAGCAATAGGTTTACCTAGGTCAAGGAGTATGTCATTTAGTTCCTGGTGTGCCACTGTCCTGAATGTTTTAGGACCAGGAAGTCCAAACAAGTGATGTATGAGGCTACACTGTGCATGCCTGATGCATTCCAGGAACTGGGTTCCCTTACACCTGGTTGAGGTTGTAGCCATTGACTGGCATTTATTGAATACCACAGTTTCACCTAATATGCCCCATGGATCGCCTTGTGTCAACTGCGTTGTTAATGAATCCCAAGCAGTTGATGGGCACGAGATTTCTAATCTGCCATATCAAATTGAAAAGTTGAGTACATACAATTTATTTCTGAGAGCTTGCAGGAACACTCAAAGGGTACTTTCACACTGCGGGCTGCAATCTGTTTCAGAGCAGAGTTGACTTTTGCACATGTGAAAGCAATTCTTTCCTGGGAGGGTTTGCAGTGTTGGTCTGATTAACTTTTCAGCGCTCCTGAAATGCAATGGGCAGGTATCCACTGGAACATAATTGTCCTTAAAGATGTATATCAACAATCATAAAACTGTGCATATAGTTCATCCTCTGAGCTGCAGTGGTGTAGGCGACCTCCGATCCGAATTGAGATTTGCACAAATCTTTGCATGGTTCTTAGCAGGGTGCTCTTCGTCTCGCTCAAGGAAATTATGATAAAATGAAGCTCCCTGCCTGAAGATGGCGTATAACAGATACACTTTGCGCCACACAGGGAAACAGGAAAGAAGAAGACCACATCGAAGAACACATCGTAAAAAATCATAGATATCGAGCGGTGTGTAGTGTTGGTGTTTGATGGGGGATGAGCACCACCAAGCGCCTCTTTCCTACATCATCAAAAAAGCCAGCTTTCATTGGTTGGTTCTCCTTGCAAAAAAACAGTCTGATATAGCAATCCAAACTCTTTTCCAAACTCTGGGACCACTCATTCGGTCAGATGTGTGAGCTCCCGTTGGAAACTTCGGATTGGTGTGGTTGGTTCGAACTTTGGACACTGCAGCACAGCAACACTGGTGTGATATGATTCTGTTCACCGAATGACTCTCACCATAGCATTCACTTCATAAAGGTTGACTATAGGAAGAACTTCGATCAATCGAACACCCAGAAACAGATGTGCTTTTAGGATTAGGAGTTACAGTGTGAACACTAACCTGCAGGGAGAGCAACCGTGCTTTAGTATGGAACTGAACAAACTGATCCCGGTGTGAAAGCACTCAAAAAACAAGTTTTGCAAAGTTCATAAAACGTAAATATTAAGCAGTGAACCATATGAAACAAAATACAGGAACTAATTAAAGCTAGTTGGTACAACTCTGAGGCCTTTTCCCCTCAAATGTAGACATTAAAAATGTATTGCAGTCTGTCGTCTTGACATTTGAAGTCCACATCTGTAAATAATGGACAGACTACGTGCATTTGGGAATGATAAAATATGTTCATAGTCACATGAGCAAATGTGCTTCAGTTTTCCCAGAGTATTATCAGATGAACATAATTTTTTGTGAGGATGATGGTACAGTTTTTAATGTATCAAACCAAAACTGGACAGAAAACCGTCTAATCAGAGCCACTCCGTGCATACAGTGGCTCAGCTTTTCAACAGCCTGTACACACGGTTCTGTGGTTGCAATATATCAGCAAATGTTTTCGTTTATTGTTTGTGTGTATTTCAGAATCAGATGTTTGCTTCTCATTTCTGAATGTTTTTGTTTGTTTTTTTTTAAGTGCAATATATTTATTTCAGCTATGAAAAAGAAATGCCTAATGTAATATTTGAAGCAATGATCGATGTTATTTGTAAACCAAAAGAAATATATATCACCTCTGAAGTTTGGTGTGAAGCATGTGATTATTGAATTTCTATGAATATGTATCAATTCAACTAAATTACTAAATGATCTCAGTTTCAAATTTAGAAACTATTTCATACTTGGGAAGAACACTGGTTCGAGGGCAGCTGGGAGCCTTCGTGATTGGGTTATTTATGCGTATTCACGACTCTAAATCAATGAGATGCCCAGCTTGTAACCCAACCCCCTTTTTTGCACAATGTGAGTGGTACAAAGACATCAGCAAATCCACTTGAACCAAACTAAGAAGGTAAACATAACCATCAGCTCTGAATTGGCAGAAATAGTGGGATTCGGGTACAGCATCCTCTTTCTGGAGTCTGGCCACAAGTGGTCTTTATGGAAGAGTTGAAGCCACTAAAGGATCAAGTATGCATGGAAATGTAAGAACTGGGGTGCATACAATTTGCAGCAGGTGCTTTGGACTGATGACTTCAAGAACTGGAGAGTAGAGTGCTAAGAAGTGTCTGCTGGCAACAGTAAAAGATGGTGGAAGAACACAACAAAAGTATTTTTCAGCAGCGTTTCAATCAACCAAAATTTCAAGTGCATTTTGGAGTGTCGCAAATTATACCCAGAATGGAAACGATGTACATAAAAAATTCTGTGCACAACAGAGTTGGATAAAATAGGTGATAAGACAAAATGCTTAATTAATTTTGATGGAAACGCAGTAAACGAATAAATCACAATGCAATGGCAGCGGGTATTTCTGTCTGAACTATGGAGCGGGTTATGAAGTGTTGCTGTCTGTAAAATTCCTTCACCAAAGTGGTTCGAGATAATCACCTACCAGAACTGTCTCGACCGGCTGCATTCCCGAAAAGCAGTCACCCGCCTCCAAGAGAAAGATCAAGTGACTGCGAATATTGCCTTTCGTGTTCTAAAATGAACATAAGTTATTATTTATAAAAAAAGGCTTCTCCTAACGCAGCAACTTCCATTTTTCTTTTGGTATTTGTCACCAGTTTAACAGCAAGTGACGATTTTTTTTTTTCGTGGACCCATTGAATTAAAACAGGGCTTTATTTTCAATATTATTTATGCGATATTCCAGTTTTGCGCATACATTTTATTTGAATCTTTGAATGGAAAATGGCTAATGTCATTAGGAACTACCTAGAAATGATGGCATGGCCCCCACAGAGCCGTGATCTCAACATCACAGGAGTCTCTGATTACATGACCAGATAGAAGGATGTGAGAAAGCTACCTTCACAAATCTGTAGTTAATTCATCAAGATATTTGGTAAAAACTACCAGCCACATTAGAAGTTAAGGTGTAGCTACAAGAATTGCTGCTGTTTTGAAGGCAAAGGGTGCTAACACCAAAGCAAAAAAACGTCAACATTTTCATTCCTGTGCTTTTGTTTCTTCTGATCATGCTTGAGGTGGTTCTCCATTTTCATCTGAGTCCAGCTGTGTTTGATTTTACTGATTGGACTTGATTAGGAAAGCCAGTCACCTGTCTATATAAGAACTGTCAGAGCAGATGGTCAAGGAGAGCTCAGAGACAGGGTTTTGCAAGGCACAGATTTGGCCATGGTTACAAAAACATTTCTGCTGCACTTTAGGCTTGTACTCTGTAGCCTCCGTAATCTTTGAAAGGAAGAAGTTTGGAACAACCAGAGAAGAACCTTGGTAAGAGAGGTAAAGAATAACCCCAAGATCGCTGAGCTCCAGAAATGCATTCGGGAGATGGGAGAACGTTCTAGAACACCAAACATCACTGCAGCCCTCCACCGGTTGGGGCTTTACAGCAGAGTGGCCTAAAAGCACCCAAAGGACTTCATGGTGAGAAACAACATTCACTGGTCAGATGAGACCACATTATAACCTTTTGGCCTTAATTGGAAAACCAAGGCACTGCTCATAACCTGTCAAATAAAGTCCCAACAGTGAACCCTGGTGGTGGCAGCCTAATCCTGGGGGTGTGTTTTTCAGCTGCAGGACGACTGGTTGCAACTGAGGGAAAGATGAATGCAGCCAAGTTAAAGGAATCCCGGACGAGGATTTCAGAGTGCTCATGAAACAAACCGTGTTTACCTTCCAACAAGACGATGACCCTAAGCACACATCTAAAATCGCTTCACAACCACTCCAGACTAAGCCTGGTTGAGCATCTCTGGGGAGACCTAAAATGGCTGTCCACCAACATTCCTCAACCGGCCTCACGGAACAGCAGGGAATCCTCAAACATAGTTGAAAACTTATGTTTCCATTTTTTAAACGCATCTACAGTAATGTGAATAGTTCTGTGTTTTTACTGTCACTATGGGACGCTGTGTGTAGAGTAATGAGGGAGAAATGAACAGAACGATTTTAGCAAATGGCTGAAATGTGACACAGTATATTGGGTCTTTAATAATGTGTTTATAACACAAAGTAAATATAAAGGTTCAAAATGTAGCTCTACTAGAGCCAGAACCCAGAAGAAATGGGAGGTAAGGAGCTGTAACTCCAGAGGAGATCATTGGTGGTAAATAGTTGATACTTCATTGGACATCGCTGAAAGTAAGTGTTAAGTCTTTAGTTGGAAATTGTTGAAGGTAAACGAGTGTGCTAACATTTTATGCAGGTCTAAAATGGCTGTAAACAAAGAATAATGTAAAAAAGGTAAGTGGTAATCATTTAAACACTGAGCAAAATGGAGGGAATGAACAACAGAGATATCCCATCCAATCCATATTTTATTTTCATTTTAGTAGATTTATGGCAAATTTCATTTCACAAGACTTCAACTTACCAGCTGTTTATTCCGTTTACTTATTTTTTAAAGGGTCCAAATTGTGTGCGGCTGGCAAAAGTTAGTTTTTAAATTTCAATTCTAAAAGTACATTTAAAGGTGGACGATTGTTGGTGTTTTTTGGGGGTAAAGTTCCCAAAAAGCTGCAAGAGGTGTCTGTAGTTCCAAAAACAGCCTTAGGTGTAATGGTCGGGCGAATTTGCTGTTGAGGATGTATTGCATGCTACAGCTCAGGGTAGGACAGGTCATTTCAATCTAAACAATCTTAAATATCTGAAAATGACAGCTTCCATTTCAGTGGCTGGTCTTTATTTATATCCCAAAGAAAATACATCTGTGTATCTATGTATTTATCAGAGCAACTATTGATTGACTAAAATACAATTTTTTTTACCAAATTCCCAATTATCTGACTGTTTCTGACAAATCACACAGAGAGATGACATCAGTCATCATTTATTATCCTCCCTCTGTTGCTTAAAGAGCAGGAAACGTCCAAGGTTTCAGTAGCACGGTTGTAAATATAAAGATACTTCTCTCTATATCTCTTGACCATCACTTTAATGTACAAACCAACAGATCAATAGCAGGTTGTTAGTCACCGTTTCACCAGGAAGAAAAGCCACTTCTTCCCCCTGATAAAATCAGCTACATCCTTTGGAAATAAATAAATAAGCAAATAAATAACATCCCGAGCGAGGGATATTGGATTAAAGCGATAGGAGGAGGCCTGTCTGAGGCTGTGAGCTATGGACAAAGAAATTGAAAGGAACAGTTGACCAGTGAGTCCATTTTAGGGAATAAGAGTGTCATTTACACAACAAGGACTGCCAGGGAATTATAATGTCATTTCAGTCCATTTCGAGGCATTCCCTCCCTTGTTGTACTTTAACATTTGTTCCTAGAACAAAAAAAAATGCATTCAAATGAATTGAAGATGAAATTATAACGCCATTACATCCTTAAGATCAAAAGTAGTCTTTCACCATTTTTGTTTCTATTCAGCCATTCTCCAGATCTGTAAAAAGCACTGTTAGCAAAACAAGCTGAAAATGGAGCATTGATGTTTTCTACGCTGATAATGTAAGGTTCACTCCATGATGTGTCTTTAAGTAAACAGTTGTAACTAAGACAAATGTTATTTCTTTGAGAAATCTTTCAACAATTTTCCCTAAAATGCTTCTGCAAGTCGGACTCAATGATAAATGCAAAGCTCTGCTAAGTGCTAACAGGCCCAGTTTTTATTTTAATATATATTGAATTTTCATTTTATGTCTTAGAAAAGAGAAAGCTTCTGCACAGGCCCTGGTCCATTAAGAGCCAGCAAGGTGCCAGGAAGCTAGTCCTTTGCCAAATTTGAACATATGCAAGTGTTCTACTCAATGAGCGACAACAAAGCCAGTTCCCATCAAGTAGTTTTACTTAATGTAACGTACAGTAACTTATTAATCACAAAGCCCAAAATGTTTCCAAATGTGCTTCATTTAAAGAACGTACCCTACCCACGGCATGTGGATCAGTGAGTACCGCATTGCTCTAACACAGAGATTGGGGTATGAATACCAGGGACCCAATAACTTATTAAATGTGTAATTTACTTGAATATTTTATCTATTTTAATTAAACAGTCGGCCAAATCTTCTACACGGCCACCATCGAGTCCATCCTCACCTCCTCCATCACCGTGTGGTTTGCTGGCGCCCCCTCCAGGGTAAAACTGAGACTGCAGCATATTGTACGTGCTGCTGAGAGGGTGATTGGCTGTAAGCTCCCATCTCTCCACGACCAGTACGTCTCCAGGGCCCAAGGACGCGCAGGTCGGATCCCAGCTGACTCTTCCCACCCTGAACACAGACTATTTGAGCCTCTCCCCCTCAGGCAGGAGACTACGGTCCATCCGGACCAGAACCTCCCGAAACAAGATCAGCTTTTTCCCTTCCGCCTTAAGACTCTTGAACATCAAATGACCACAAACCCATGGACAACTCTTGCTATTTGCACTATTTCCTTTGCACTATCTGCACAATCCCCACCATTGTCCCAATGTACATAGTATAGTTAACTGTATAGTTTTTATAGTTTATATTGTTTTTTTTTTCTCTTTTCTTAAAATATATTGTATTCTATTTCTTTTATTTTACTTATGCATACTTCACTTTATTATTTAGTATGTGTTCTTTGTTTTGCACGATCACCAAAAAAAATTCCTAGTCCTTGAAACTTGTTTCACTGACCATGGCAATAAAAACGATTCTGATTCTGAAAAGCATTCATGTAAAATAAACTTAATCTAAGTGGAAAAACATACATCTGAGAATTTGTCCTTGGGTTAACCATAAAAAGATTTGGTTCTAAAGATATTGCCTTATTATGTGCAACAGTCCAGCCAATGAGGCAACGTGTGGGCGGGGTGTAACGTGCATCTTGTAAATGGCACTATTCACACCGGTACTTTGGCTCAAATCTACTTTTATACCACTCTTTCTGTAAGACACAACATGAAAACAGATATTTTGGACTTAGTAAACAGGTTATCAATAGACCTCCTGAAATCTGCGTGTAAACTTTAAATAAGGAGCTTATGAAAAACATTATAAGAAAAGGTTAAACATTTTTACAAACAAATTGTACATGAAAAATACCATAAAACTAACTATGGACAATTGGAACACAAAATAGAATAGTCTGCCGCTTTTTCATCATTTTTGTAGCGTGACACCACCGTTGCCATGGTTACTCAATAAACAGAGAATTTAAAAAGGAGCTTTTTGTTCAATTTTATTAGTTGTTCATTTTTATTTTTAGTATTTTGTACTACACAACACGCCTGGTGGAAACGAAGTATATAAACAAAATGGCCACTGTGCCTGCTACGACACCTCCTCTCACCCTCTAGTAATCTTTTTGTAGACAGCACTTGAAACAGGGTTATTCAGCAGGTCATAATTTTTTATTAATAATAATAAGAGTGTATACACTCCTCACTGTAACCACACAACAATTATGGTTATTTCGTACATTTGAGTATTGTTTTCCCAATAAAATCATCTTATGAATATTTTTTCCTTGATCTTGTTACTTTCAAATAATTAACTTCCTTTCAAGAGACTATCAAACAAAACTAACCAAAGAGAGAATTATTTTAAGCAAAATTAATGATTGTTTGGTGATCATATCTGTATGAAAGAGGATGTTGGGATTTATAAAGACTTGAGCACATTTGATACTCTTTGCTAGAAAATAAACAAGGTATGATTTAGTGTAATTATAACAAACAGACAATGTCACAAAATAAACATCCTGACAATTGCGTATTCCCGATCCAAAATTGTAGAATAGAGTTATTGTTGCCTAACATCAGGAAAGGTAAGCATGTAAAACATACATTTATATTATAACAGTAAGTTGCCTGCATTTGTCCATCAAGTAAACAATGTTTAACAGTGCACCCGTTGCTTGCTGCCTTTTCCAGGACATTAGTGACCCCTACTGTATTAGCTTAAGCACTACATTTCAGTCCCCAAATCTTTGCTAATTTCCCTCTCAGGAAATGAATGCATTTGAGATTAACTGCTTTATACATATCTAATAATTATAACCAGGGTTAAAACTGCACTGCTGACCAAAGATTAACATTTATTATGAGTAAGCTGCTTCTTTAACATATAAACAATCTTAGACTTACCATCAAATAATGCCATCAATGGTAATCATTTCTGCTTTCAATTAAATAAATTCTGGATCCTCCAGAGCCATTTCACCCTTTCCCAATGTCTTTGTTCTGACACCGTCTTTTGAATACTAGGATTTTCTTTTACTGTAAAAATATTCTGCAGTTCTATGAAGGTCAAGTGTCAATGTCCTCATCTAAGTGCTTTGGGCTCGGGTTCTGTGAGTTTCCTCGTTTATGAATAACTTCCTATTTGTTTGAAATAAGTGCCATTTGGCGATGTTTTTGTGAGGGCATGACATTCTTGGCTTTGCACATGGACAGCGCCAAGTGTCAGCAGAAGAATTGTAGGTAACCATTACCCTGCCAAGGCGACTGTAGGGGCGTATTGTAGGCTCATGTATGGAGACAAAGATTTTATCCTCCGATTTTCCCAGAGCCACCAACACTGAAAAAGGGGCATGAGAGTCCTCTGCAAAATTTTGCCTTTTCAGACAATCTGCCATTGTTCTTTCCTCAATATATTTGAGATTTACCATCTCCTCTAGGATACTAGGTTCTAAGAAGTCTTCAAGTACGGTCTCACAGCAATAGTCTAGTGAACGGATGTGTTCACAGAGACTAAACATTTGTCCATTGCGGCGAGCCAGAAGCTGGTATTGGCAACAATCCTCCAACTCGCATCTAACATAATGGGTTTTACCCCACGTCTTTCTCTGTACATGAACTGGAATAGAGAAACCATGACCAGTTCTTTGAACAGCCGACAGTCCATTTCTCGAGTCAATGCACACACTAGAAAGGTGTGATTGCATAGTAACATCTTTTGAACAGTCAGTGTGTTTTCTATTAATGTGAAGTGCCAAATTCTTTTTTTGCACACAAACACAACAATGTGGACATTTGATCACATTTATTTTCTTTGATGAGTTTGATTTTGTTGGTGTAGAAACCCTTGCCAGAGGAGCCTGCTCTGGTATTGTCATCGGCATAAGAGTCGACGGTGTTGTCTGCAGAGGAGTCTGCATAAGTGTCCTCATCGACGACAGAGGAGTCTGTGTAGGTGATGACGGCCGAGGAGTCTGTGTAAGTGTTGTCGGCGACAGAGAAGTCTGTGTAGGGGTTGTCGGTGGCGACAGAGGAGTCTGTGTAGGTGTTGACGACCGAGGAGTCTGTGTAAGTGTTGTCGGCGACAGAGAAGTCTGTGTAGGTGTTGCTGGCGACAGAGAAGTCTGTGTAGGTGTTGCCGGCGACAGAGGAGTCTGTGTAGGAGTTGTCGGTGACGACAGAGGAATCTGCGTCGGCATCCTGATCAGCAGCGGAGTCTGCATGGACAAAAGAGGAGTCTGCGTAGGCATCCTTATCTGCAGTGGAGTCTGTGCAGGGGTCGTCTTCTGCAGTGGAGTCTGCATAGGCATCCTGATCAGCAGTGGAGTCTGTGTAGACAAAAAAGGAGTCTGTGTAGGCCTCTTCATCTGCAGCGGAGTTTGTGCAGGGGTTGTCTTCAGCCGCGGAGACTGTGTAGGCATCCTCATCAGTACCAGAGTCTGTGTAGACGCCTTCATCAGCAGTGGAGTGTTCACAGGTGTCATCAGCTGAGGAGTCTGCGAAGGCGTCATTAGCTGAAGAGTCTGGTTCGTTGTTGTAAACAAGGGAATTTGCGTAGGTGTCATCACTGGTAAAGGTGTGTTTATTGCCAGAGGAGTTAGCGTAGGTTTCATCTCAGAAAGAGGACTCAGGGTAGGTTTCATCTCAGAAAGAGGAGCCAATGGAGGTTTCATCTCAGAAAGAGGACTCAGGGTAGGTTTCATCTCAGAAAGGGGAGTCGGTGCCATTACAAACAGTGCTGATGGTGTTTTAGAAGGTTGTGAAGTCACTGAATGGAGGGATTCATCTAAGGGCAGACATTTCTTCAGATGATTTTCAATTACATATCTTCTCGAAAGTGTTTTGTTGCAATTAGGGCAATGGTAATGTGCCAGAGTTCTGCAAGGCAAATGGCAACGACATAGTCTTTTGTCTGCAGAGAAATTGGGGGGGGGCTTCATTAGCATATCCAGGAAATTAGACAATACAATAACAAAACAAATATGGAGCATTAAAGGTGTAAAAAATGCATTAAATTAACTCTGTAGAACATTAGTCTACATTGTGAAAGCTTTAATAAAAGACTTACCTTGGTAAGCAATTGCATTTTTAAAATGGTCTTTCCAGTGCTTCTTGATTTCTTCCAATGTCATTGGCTTCAGGGCAGGACATATACAGCAATGGTACTTTGAGCAACATTTTGTACACTGTTCTACAGAAGGACTGTCCGAGACCAAAAAAATAGACTGATGCATCTGTAAGATTAAAATAAATGTACCATAAGTCACAGCTAAAAGTGTAATGCTCCAATCTAGGATAACGAGGAAGAGGAAAGCATGACTACTGCATGACTATTTGACTACTACAAAATGCTCACACTCAAGAAATACTGTTTCTTTTCAGTCATCCAATTCGACGTAACTTGGCGCATTGTTTACAACGTTTATGATTACAACATTAACACCGAAAATAATTATCTTTATGAGTCTTTGGGAGAGAGGATTGATATCTGGTGTTGTAATTATCCACAGGCCTTTTTACTGATTGGAGGGGACTTTTTAAAATTAGCCTAAATCATTGTGTTCATAGACGGCCACCCAAGCAGAAAAACAAACATAATGTAACTTGATATAAAAAAATAGAATTTGATTTACATCTTTTAACTTTGATCTTTGTGCAACTTGTATTGCAAAATGCCTCTTAAGCCTTTTTATTGTATTATTTATATTTATTTCGTAATTTTTGTGGTTCATTCATTTCTAATCCTTTGAAAGTACATGTGCAAGTGTGATGTCACGTTGTGCTTAAATCGTTTATGTAACGTTGCTTTGTTTGCATCATTATCTATCATCTGTATGTAAAAAAAAGACCAGGTCAAAACATAGTTGGCTAATTAGAAGTTGCACGTGTAACTTCCGAAAAAAATAAAAGCAAAAAAAAAAACGGGAATTAAACTTGTAGAACAGCGCATGGCTTTACCTTTATCCGTTATCCTAGATTTTTGAAGACTTAGTTGATATATATCCATCCGCTTACGATGTTTTCAGACGAGAAACATAAACTCGACAGAAACTAATAGGTGCGTTCGAGCCCATGCTGCGCTGCGCAGACCGATCGTCGAGATTAGCCGAAAGTAGCCGGGGAGGAGCTGAAAACGGAGCCGTCAAGTCGGACACGTTTGAGATCTCGTTGCTTCCTGAAACATGACGTTTGCCTACTTTGTCGCAGATGAACTGGATTACATTTAATGTACCACATTAAAACCACATTACATTAAATTACTGACATTTTAGTTATTCCATAAAAAAATATTACTCAAATATGCAGCTGAATACTATAGTTGGTCTGTATGAAAAAAGGACAATAATAAACTTATGCACAAATCCAATAAAAATAATTTAAGGGAAAAAAATATACTGCAGTCAAAAGATCGTAAACTATTTACGAAATGGTATGCAAATTGATTTTTTATGCAATTGTATGGCTTGAAGCACGAAACACACGTGATCATCGTCATGTGGTGAATGTGGCCAATCATGAGAAGCTGTGACGTCATCATATCCTGGCGCAGTCGCTCCTAAAACGCTGCTCTGGCTGAGCAAGCCGGCTGTTATCGAAACGCTCTCGCGTTACTTTGATGCCACACGTGAACGTCACGTGACGTCAGCGCCGGTTCAAGTCGGACAGAATTTCTAACCGGCATGCACTACTTCAAGTCAGCCGCCGATCGGTCTGCGCAGCGCCGCATGAAGTCGAACGCACCTAATGTCCATGGCATAATTTCCGGAGAGTGCGAGTCACGAGAAGAGGGTGAAGTCCAATAATCTGACAGAGTGTTAATCACGTGTTAGGAGTGAAGTCCAATAGTCTGAAAGAGTGCAGATCACGTGTTAGCTATGCAGCCAGGCTTTTGTTTTTATGCCGCTCACTCCACGATCTACTAAGAATTGTATTGATCTATTTGAATATGTATATATTTATAGAAAATATTATTATTGTGCTTTTTTGTGCTCATATGAGGCTTGACACAGAGGTAGCTGTGGTGCTGTCTGTTCTTTATATTGGTTTGATACTGGAGATAACGGGGCTGGCAGAGATTTTAGCAAAGTGCATTTTTGTTTAGCTTGAATACTTATCTTGAAAGATATATGCAGCAAGCCACAGAGCTTACCACCGGTACTCATGCATTCCCTAGAGGAACTTCATATTTTCTCTAGTTGTTATATGAATTTTTTCATTCATTTTTCAACCCGCTTATTCCCTTTTGAAAGTCACGGGGGTCTGCCGGTGCCTATCTCCAGTGCACACTGGTCATGCGGCGGGGGTACTCCTCGGACAGGTCGCCAGTCTATCACAGTATATGAAATTACATTGATCTTAAATTTTAACAAACAATAGATTTTCTTATTAAATTTAACACTTTATATGGAGGGAAAAAATAATTTAATTGAACGAATTAACAAAATAGTTTACTCCCTTTCCTGATCTGAAATATTGACTTAATATTAACTGTTAAATAAATCCTACCTCGTGATTCATGCATTAACAAACTAAATAATTAAAATAATTGATACTTTTCTAGCCAGACATTCAATATACAGATTAGAGGCGTAGACAAGAGGTAATTTTGAGAATGACAAAAATATTAGTTCAAAACATTTGCTGCTAAACTGCATTTAGATCTTTGTTTCAGTTTTGTGATATTCTGAAATATAATTACAAGCACACAATACGTTTTAGAAGGCAATTACATGAGATATTATGGAAAAAGTCAGTATTTGCCATATTGACCACCAAACTGTTGTAGAGGGTTTTGGTAAGATTGTTTATTCATGGCTGTTTTTTGGGCAAAAATTGTCAGTAAGCCAATCCCCTTGGGTGAGAAGCAACCCCACATGAATGGTCTCCGTATACATGACAAAGGACTGATGGTAGCACTCACCTTTTCTTTTCCGGACAAGCCTTTTACCAGATGCTCCCAAATAATCGGAAAGAGGCTTCATCAGAGAATATGACTTTTGGAAAGTACAGAAATAGATATTAGCATGACATTGGAAGTTCATAAGGTTTTGATTCTATAATTTCTATATAAATACTCCCCAGTCCTTTTGCCATACTTTTTGTAGAAGATTAATCTGTCCCTGATGGGTTTTTTTTTTTGTAGAGAAGCAGCTTCTTTGCTTCCCTTCTTGACATCAGGCCGTCTTCCAAGTCTTTGTCTCCCTGTGTGTGCAGATGCGCCCACACTTACCTGCTGCCGTTCCTGAGCAAGCTCTGCACTGGTGGCACTCCGATCCCACAGCTGAATCCTCTTTAGGAGACGATCCTGGTGGTTGCTGGACTTTCTCAGAGGCCCTGAAGCCTTAATAAGAATTGAGCCTCTTTCCTTGAAGTCCTTATAAATAGTTGATTAAGGTGCAATCTTAGTAGCAAAAAAATCCTTCCTGTGAAGTAATTTTTATCCAATGCTGCACGCATTTCTTTGGTCATCAATGATCAATGACATCACCCTCCTTTTAACATGTCAAGTCTGCCATTCTAACCCAAACAGCCTGACAACGGTTTCCAGCCTTGTGCTTGTCAATATTCTCCTGAGTTAACAAGACGATTATACAAATGATCTCAGCAGGTCATATTTAATTCGTCTGATCACTCTGCATAACATTCTGGAGTATATGCAAATTGCTTTCCGTTATCAAAAACTTTTCCAATTTTCAACATCTATGTAATTCTCAAAACTTTTGGCCACGACTGTATTCTAAACCAATTCAGTGTCAAATGAAAGCGCAGGTTGTTGTGCTTTGTAAACTAATGGCGCTAACTAGTGGTGAATCTGACCAATGAAAGAACAAAAAAACACATGTTAAAACCAAAACCTGATTTTATTGATTTTATTTCAAAACATTTTCAATGAGATGCATATAATCAAATCTGTAAATATTTACTAGTTATTTACAAAGTAAATAGCTATGTGCTAAAGTAACTGCATGATTCCCTCTAATGGTCGAAGACAAAGACAAAAAAGTTTTTTTTACAGTAACATGGAAATGCATCCATGAAACCTCTCCGACCGACTGATGAAGGCTGGAAGAAAAGCATGGGGCAAAGGTGTAAAAATCTGAACATCACTGAAGCAGCATCACGGAAGTGCCTGATAGCAGACCATCCTGTACTCGTTTATATTTTATTACTATTTCGTAATGAGTGTGTTCTCTTTCCACAGTTCAGTTGGCAGCCTGCGGAGGTCCCTCTGGTATTAGAGAGGTGAAAAAAGTGCTGATGAAAGACCAGGTGGCCAACAAGAAGCTGGGTTGATTCTGGTCTATGTTCATGGCCTCTCCAGGACCTTCTTCTCCACTGTCTCCTTCCTCCTCCATCCCTTCATCCATCATTCGCTCCTACAGAGGGACAAACAAATGAAGACTTGATTCAGTTTGACCGAATGACTCAAACATACTTCAACATTTTACAAATTGTTCAATTGACTTTCAACCTAAACATAAAAACACAAAGTAGATTTTCCGTTTGAAAACAAAAAGCAAACAAACAAAAAATTTTTGTTTGTCTCTCTCTCTCTCTCTCTCTCTCTCTGATTAAGACCATTAAGATTTACTTTAAGACTTATATATCATACATATGTTTATGTAACAAACTGTCATGTATTAACGATCAAATATAAATCACTGTAAAAAAATCTGTAAATGTAAACAAAACCTGTTACTTGAAAAATAACAAAATGACAATATTTATCCAACCAAGATTTTATAAAGATTAAAAAAGGTCAGAATAAATTTGAAATGTGAATGTTTTGTTTCCTGAAATATCGTCAGTTAACCCCTGAAAAAAACCTCAAGATTGGCAACCAAATGGTTCTGAAGGATCTGCAAATTGCAGAACTTCTGGGCATTATAAACATGTGCCATACACAAGGATATATTGTGAATAGTTATTAGCCCACATTTTTGCTATTTTTTGTGATTTACAATAATTTAATCAGACCTATATATGCACTTTGGACATGAAATCGAACACAAAACGATGGATTTCTTAATTTTGACATTTCTTGTTATAAAAAAAGAAGTTTGTCTCATGAACGAAACCATTGTGAAACATTTTCCAGATGCAAAATGAAATTTCTGCACAAAACTGGACAATCATTTAAAATATTTGCGAATAACGAGTTCAAGAGAACAAAACCATCACTTCTTGATAAACTTACTCCAATCTTCAAAGTAAAAATAAAAATTACTGGAAGAGTTTTTTTGTCTATAATAACTTAAAGTGCGTCTTAGAACACGTAGGCCAGACAATATGCACTGTCATGCCGTCTTCTTTTTGGTGTCGGGAAACGGCTCTTTGGGAACGCAGCTGGTCAAGATGATCCCGAAGCACTTTGACGACAGACAGAATTTTAGAATGACCAAAACCACAGTTCCATATTCGGAAACACAGCTAGTGATGAATGTAAAACTGGCACTTTTTAAGTGATTTCAATTACATTATCAGACATATGTGTATTTAAAAACCTACAAAACGGTTGGGTTAAACAACCAAATGTGCAGGAATTCTGTCTCAAGCACACGCCATCTGAATCTTTCTAAAAATTAAGACCTAAAACAGCAAATTTGATTAATGTAAGATTTTTACATTTTAGAATTTGTCAGGTCAACTTGAGACCACAATAGAATTCTGAAAATCAGTTTGGTTTTATTTAATTACATATTTTATTGTAAATTCTATACATGGGCTATAGATATTGAACCTAAAGTACCCTGTAACAATTGTGGGGAGAGCCGTCTGTGTCTGTGGTGAAAAATGACTAACCATCTCCTGTATATCCTGATTTTGGTCGGCATCGTCTTGCCCTGCTTCTCCAGCTCTTTGATTTTGTAGCTCTGCTCTAAAGGGAAACCAGCCGGCCTGGTGCCTAGAGGACACAAACAAAGACAAATGAGCTGAGTGCAAACACCACAACAACCTCCTAAAAGATCTTCAGAGAGGCGCACAGATAAACCAGCAGCATGGCACCGATCACCATGACGAAGCGGCCGAAGGAGGAGTAAAAGTAGACTATGCTGAGCAAGATGGCGGCACGTGACACTGTGTACATCCAGTCCAACCAGTCCCGATTCAGCTCGTCATCGTTCAGCATGGCTCCTCCCTGAGCATTCATCTGGATGTTGGCTGGCGGCTCTTCAGGGGCGGGATTAGGCCCCATAGGGGCTGCAGGTTCATTGGGCTGAGGTGGCTGAGTGGCATGAGCAGGACTGCCAGAGGGAGATGCTGGCAGGCTGGATGCCTGGGATGCTGCCATGGCTGCTTGACTAAATAGCAGAGGATCAATGAGTATGAAACCTGGAGACAGAGCCTTTCTTTGAAAGTAGAAATATCTTTCTTAAATCAGAAACTTACTATTGCACGTAATAATGGCGAGCATACATCTGCTGCCACCAAATCATTTGCATGGGCATATACATAGGGTGGGCAGGGAAGCCAGCAGCAGGACCACCTTGCATGGGAAGAGGCATTCCTTCGGGTCTAGGGGAGTAAAGAAAAGAACACAAATCTGTTTTGAGGAGATAAACACCTATTTAAACGTTTACACTGAACTCAAAACTCCAAAATATCCAGCTTCCAATGAATGTGACAACGATTGAACATAAAACACCACAACGACTCAAACTGTCTCCTCCCTCATTGGTTGTGCTCATCTCAACTTGTGTGTGATGTACTGAATTAAACTGCTTAACCTTACTTTCATTGTTCAACAGCGTGTAGTATTAAACGACTCAATCCCTTTAATTATTTAAATAATTGAATCCCTTAAAAGTTTCTAAATTGTAACTATATCTGCACAATATAGACAGTTTGATACTAAAACCTGCGATCTGTTGCTTTTGTTTGCAAATCCTTGACATTGTGACTATGTAACATTGTTCCACATTTTTGTCTCGTTTTATTTTCTCTAATTTGTACTCTTTAGATATTCAATCAAATTTCAAGGCTCTTTTCTGACTAAAACAACTGTGAATGAATTTGCATGTTATTTACATATAATTTTGAACACTTTTCCTAATAATTTAACAGCATACGGCTGCTGGATACTCTTGCCGAGTGTAACTACTGTTAATGTTTTCTACATTTATTAAACATTGAAATTCAGAAGTTTGGTTTCCAACTGAGATTCCTGTATAGCTTGGAAAGGACATAACATTCATCAGCGTCATTTACCTACAACCAATGAGAAGGCACGTTCAATGGGTGGAGCTGTACATTCGGTGGGTGGGGCTAAGCCCGGCTGGAGACAGGGGTACTTGGTATTTTTAGACCTAAAACTTTGAATGAGGATAAAACTATTTAAAAAGATAAAAATCAACAAAATTGTTGAGACTGACTTCATTAATATCAGTTTCAGGAAAGATTATTGCATTTCAGCAGCCATTACATTAATTAGCGATTAATTCTACATATCATGCAAAAAAATTAATGCTGTTTCAGTTTTTCCCATATTTCCTTGTGTTCAACGTGCACAGAAGTATGGATAAGCCCAAGGAAGGACAAGTTTGTTACTTCCCCCTTGGTCATGTGATCGGAGTTCTATCACATGATCGCTCATTCTGTTTACCCACAATGCAAGACTTTCGTGTGATTACCGGTAATTGAGATCAATTGTAAAAAAAATTGTGAATAGTTAGTTCCTTTTTTTATCAATTAACAGCACTAGTTAAAATATATGTAATATATGTATATGGCCGAATACAGTCCACGTAATCTGATCATGTGAGTTTTAGGGCTGCAACAAACGATTATTTTGGTAATCGATTAATCTATCGATTATTGGACCAATTAATCGATTAGTCATCGACTATTTCAATGATTAATCAGTAGCCTTTGAGCGATTATTCTGCTTTTTCAACTAGTTAAAATAATGAGTTACAAATATTCTAACTAATAAATAAAATAAGAAAATCACTTGAGCTTTTGAAATAGTTGTTTTAATGAACCTTGAGCCAAATAAACATGTCATCCTCTTTAAGTTTTCTGATTCTGTTACACTCAAATTACACACAAATGCTCTCTAAGCATTGTTTACATGTTTTGTTCTAATTCAATAGAAAAAATAAATAATGAGCTGCATTACAGACAAAAAGAAAGTTGAATGTGAACATATCTTGAAGCAGCATTAATAATTGTTGGTTTACCACTCGTTTTAGTTCATCAAAAGTAATATCCCAGAGAAATACACTGTTATGAAACTAGATATTTGGAGGGTGATAATCTAATAATTCTTAAAAAATCTGGCAACATTTCAAAATGTAAGAAACAAATAAAGATCATTTTAGAATCAGCATAAGATAATGAATGGTGTGAGAAAGAAATGCTTTGGTGTGTGTCTTCATTTTATTTCTATTTTTGACTCTTAAAGCTGTTAAAATGAACTTTCCCCATTGTGGGACAAGTTTTTTCCCATAATGTGAATGGATTTATATAGCTTTTTATTTTATATCAACGATTTTTTACTTTGTTTAATCCTTCTTTTTACGTTAAATGATAATTATTCTAATGAATACGCAAATAAAATATAAACATCTAAAGTTTGTATAATGCTGTACATTCATAAATTATTACAATATTCACTGCTGTAAGCAGCTTGCTTTAGGCGATTGCATTCTTTTAAACTTTTTAAACAATATTTATAGTTGAACAATGTGTTACAAGTAAACCTGACATCTATGCGGCATATAAGCAAAATAAAAATCAAAACGTCTTCACGAGTAAATATTTTATTTGAACTCTCATTGGTTTAGTCTGTGCAATCACGAGATTGAATGCGCGTTCACGCAGAGGAGAGTCTGGCACAACAAAATGGCACAACTCCGGGATGCTTCCTCGTGCTCCCGTGAAAAGCAAGTTCCGCCTCGCATGTATTACACACGACAGCATTTTTGGTTAAGTTTAGTAAAACTTTCCCAAACCTTACTCGTTCAGATTCGTTTGATCTCCATCATAATTCGCGCTGAGTAGCGCTCAAATCGCGACATGTGACCCTTACATTAGGTCACATGACATCAAACGACTACTCGACAACAAAAATATTTGTCGACAATTTTTTATTGTCAACGTTGTCGATAATGTCGACTAATCGTTTCAGCCCTAGTGAGTTTGAACACCAAACAAGAGATTGCCAGCCAAACTCTGACCCTTGTAAAAATCCTGGTTTTGTTAGCCCTGTCCGGATCAAGACATGTCATCATGATAGATGTCATCTGAGAAGAATTGTAATTCAAATGCAGTTTGAAAAATTAGTCCTGTCCAAATAGTGCTTCATCAGAGACTAAGGCTTAAATTGGGGTTTTTAAATGTAAAACGTTTTAAACCCTCACTACATAATCCTATATGGATGCCTAAAGAAAACTGATTGGAACAGATCAACCTTGACCACAGGAAAACTTCATTCATTTCACTTGTGGCAGCAAATAAAAATGTAATTACCTCTGTATTGTGCCTGTGGTCGCAGGATTGAGGACATGTGTTTGTGCCGGGTTCCCTCTGTGCCTCACGCCATCAGACCCAGGCCTGGGGGAAGAGGATGACGAGGATGGTCCAGCACTCTCTGACAACTAACAAGGAGAGAAACCAAGAAACTGATGAAGTCCTACCTTTTATTATTTCAAATTCCAATTTAGTCTCCAAACTCACTGAAAAAGATGGCAGACTGAATGGAACCAGTGCATCAAAAATAAACTATATGAAATAAATCCTAACATTGGAAAGAAACAAACACAATTCAACAATCGATGGGAACAGGTCATTTATTCAAGATGCAGAATTGGACACTCTAGGCTCACGCACCAGTTTTTAGTAACTGGAGATAGTCGAGCTGAATGCCACTCATGTAAAGTATCTCTATCTATAAAACATATTCTATTTGACTGTCCTTTTTTAACCCCCACCAGAAAACAATTTTATTCTTCTACAACTCTAGATCACATTTTTAATCAAGTAGATCCAAATCCGGTATTAAAATTTCTAGGAAGAGCTAGTTTTAAACATTTTATCTAATTCAATAACTTAAATTGCTCTCGCCCTGGAAATAGCCATAGAAGCTGGAAGGGCGTTTAAAAAACAATGAATGAATGAACGAAAACTCACTGAAGAGCTGCAATCCGTAGTCTTTATAGAGCTGTCACATGTTGGGGAGGATGGAGGGCTTCGTGAAGCACAAACCAAATGCACCATGTGGTATTCGTCTTGCTGTCGGGTTTAAAAAAAAAAACACCATGAAATAAAACTGTTCAATCCAGTGTGGGAGTGTGCATAGTTTTACAGAAAGATAATACTATTTATCTGTGAATGCTGTTTCACATGAAATATTGGTAAATGGCAATCAGCGTTTTGCTCAGAGATTTCTAGCACACCTTTCTTAGCACATCCCGCAGCTGCAAGTGATCCTGCAAAAGTCGTCCAGAATAGACAAGCCTCTGGTCCTTGGATGACTAAAAAGGAATAGAAACATCATGAACAGGCAAGTACAGCTTTGATTATTTTCTGAAGAAGATAAAAATATCAGATGACAAGAAGTGTAAGTATCAGGAAGCTCATTTATAGTGACTCAAAAGTAGTACAACTGTCTTTGTAACAGATGAGACATTTATAAACGTTCTGAAAACACACAGCGCAGTATTAACTCACTTACTGTGAATGTATAATTCATTTAAAAAGTCTATGATTATTAGACTAATGATTGTCAAACGGGAAGGAAAGCATTTCTGTACACTTAATTCATTTACTGTTTGTATAGCTTAGACTGAGCTATTGGTGCAAACATTAATCGTAATGATCAAAAATTTAGTTTAAACCTTCTCTTTTGAAGCATTTATGGCAAAGAATATAATTTCAGCAATCAGACAAAGCTATGAACACACAACAAAGGCTCTGAGAAAATATTGCTGTATTCATTGAATGTACAGGACATGTGATTAAGCTTTGAAGGAAGCTTGGTTGGTGCGCTGTCATAAATGTTTCCACTTGAAATTACTGACAGAACCGTGAGAAAATATTACTATATTCGTTTATTCGTCAAATAATATACACTGTGTTGGGTCTTAGTTCAATGTTTTAATTAGTGCTGACAAAATTAGGGCGTTAACCCATGCAATTAATCAGAATATAGTTTTTATCTCAAATTTCTGTGTGTTCAACGAGCAAAGAAATATGGATAAGACCAAGGAAGGAATTTTTGTCACAGTCCGTTATATTCATGCCTTTATTTTCTACCTTTTTGCCCATTTGATAATTATTTCTATGTATTTACTTCCCTCTTGGTCATGTCTGTCCCTTTCTGTCTGGCTTCATATTTCATTTCTTATTCCCCAGGTGATTTGTGTTATCCTGTGTATTTATTCCTTCACCTACGTGAGCTTGATCACTACAACCCTCCGTGTGATTATAGAGAGTTTGTGAACAAAGTCTGGCCAATCGTTCATTTAGTTTAGTTTACTCCTCCTCCTTTGGTGAAGTCTTATGTTATTCAGGTTTTACATACATGGGTGCTTTAAGTTTCCCTTTGTCTTTATATTATTTGTTTTTGTGACCAATAGACTAAAATTGCAAGTGACCACTAGAGGTGCTGTGGGTTTTAACTGGGTAGTTTTCTTCTTTGTGTGTTTTTTTATATGTATGGGTGGAGTTTTCTATCATTTATAAGGCATGCGATCAGCCCAATTGATTTAGAACCGTAACCTGTAAACTGACCTGATCACAATGCCAGGTTCATGTTTAAATCACCCGTTGGAAACACTCTGTGTCCCGTTTGATAGGGAAACTGAAGGGCAGCTACAAAAATAAATATGCCTTTCAAGCCAAGAGGTAATTTAAAGGATATTTATGATCTATCGTAGGTATGTTGTTTTCATGAGAAAATCTGTGTAAAAAGTTTTAGAATTTAGAATTTAAAAAGTTTCTTTGTCTTGAATTTACATTAATAATTTATTAACCAAGTATTTAGCCTCATGTGTCTCTGCATTGCGGCACGGTGGCGCAGTTGGTTGTACTGTGCCCTAAAAGTTAGAAGGTTGACGGTTCGAGGCTCGATGGTGACCTTCCTGGAAGGAGTTTGCATGTTCTCCCCATTCTTGCGTGGGTTTCCTCCGGGTACCCAAAATCCCCCACAATCCCAAAAACATGTGGTTAGGTTAACTAAATAATCTAAATTCCCCTTAGGTGTGAATGTGTGAGAGAATGATGCCCTGTGATGGACCCAATGTGCACTGGAGATAGGCCAAGGCAGACCCCCGTGACCCCAAAAAGGGAATAAGCGGGTTGGAAAATGAATGAATGTCTCTCCAATGCAGAAGTCTGTAAATATGACAAGTCTATTTTGTCTTGCAGAAGAATTCTCGCAGTGATTGTTGACCCCCAAAAAATGTCTTCAGTGAGAATAAAATGTACTCAATCAGAATAAAAGCAAATAATCTGGAAAGAAAATGAGTGAATGAAAAGGTCTGTTCCACTTTTGGCTCCTAGTGCACCAAGCAAAACAAAACCAAAATTCGATTCTTAAATTTTGAATAATTCTACTTGAATTACCGGTACTTGACACTTGAATAATTCTACAACTGCCTGTTTGAAAGGCTCTATGGCTCAGCTGCAATCAAGTCTTAATTCATCTAAACGCAAATGCACACTAAACAATATCTTTTATTATAAACATACTCACCGGCTTGCTGGGATACACGTTGGAGATGTGTGTTTTTAATTTCTCTACTGTCCAGTTCAAAAAACAATTAATGGTCTGATCATCATACTTCTGGTTGGGTGCCTTGATGACAAGTGTAACAGGGATGTCAACTGTACCCTGGTCCATGTTTCATAATAAAGCAGCCTTTAGCTTTAAAATGCTAATCTCACAGCAGGACGACAGGGGTATTTCCTTCCTCAGACCTTATTCAAGGTTGATCATGAGAACTTTCTTCATGTTCGTCTCCAGACAATCCCTGCTCTCAATCTTAGATGTGTAATGTCAGTAGGAAGAACATGGCAAAACCAGGTGAAAGTCAGCCTATAAGGAAAACAGAGCATCAGGTTATCTGTGACACTTTCTGAGGAGAAAAACTGTTTGAAGAGGAAATGCACATAACACACATTGGAATGTAAACAATGTGATGTAGATGAGACTAAAGGGCACTGGTGATCAAAACATGTGAATATACACAATTTTCTAAACAAAATTAAAATTGTTAAAATACTAATGATGCCTTTAATCGTTTACAAGGCACGTGATGACTGTAGGAGATTATCAAAGAAAAAAACATCATATAGAAACTGGCTTAAGAGTTAACCAAAACCAAACGTTAGATAAGATAAATGACTGTCAACAAACCCTAATGGCTTTTGATGAAAAGTTGTTTGGTTAAAAATATAAAGGCTGTACTTGAGCTTTCATTAAATGCGGTTTTATTGTAAATGTACCAATACACAAACATCAAGCGACTGTTGCAAGCTAACCAGCCAGTGAGCTATAGACGAACATTAACCCACATGACGACTGATCTCTATGAGCTAACATAAACTAAAACACTATTTTAAAACATTAGAAGAGATAAATATAAATAAATACGTACACAAGTGAAAGTAATCTTCCCCAAAGATTGTTTTCATGTAAAATGGAGTCGGGCGTAACTCCGGAAGTGACGTCATCTCAGAAGCGCTACAAACTGTTCCGTACATTTGGAGACGTTTCCACAGACACAGGAGGTTTTCGGCGCTGACCTCAGATCAGCTAACTAGCTTTCTCTGTGTTTATAAAGCGACCACATAGTCTTACGGGCTGTTCCCAGTTCAGCATTCTTTTCAAAGAACAAATGCCGGTTAATGAAAGACTATGACTATTCTGGATCCCATTACTCAACTGCCAAGCATTTTAATATGCGCCAAACAGCACATTTGAGGGAAAATAATGAAGTAAATACTAATATTTCTATTATTTAAATGTTTTTTTTTTTTTTACTAATGACTTAAAAACGTATCCTTAAGCCTTATGAAACCATGTGTCAACGTTATTGAATAATTGTTACAGTAATCTATAATAATAATTATCATCCTTCAAATACTAAAATTAAGTATTTGGACTGAACCTGGTAAGCATCGCCTCCATGCAAACAGCTATAAATAATCAGTAAATCAGTACATAATGTGGTTTCTTTCTCATAACTCCCAATTGTCGATGTGCATGTTGCTAGCATTATTTTTCAATGCTTACATTAAGGATAGAGTTTAAAATTAGGTTTGTGTTGTAACAATAAGTATGGGTAGGGCAGTGAAATAAAGTCATATCAATGATGAAATAAGTCACATATAATTATTATTTTTTTTAAAGAAGGTAATTACATGGTAGTGCACGGAATGGATATATCAAACACAATACAAAAGAATCAGAAAATTTATGTTTTAGTCTTACAACAAGCAAAGACATGCAGAAGGAACCCAATTACAAGACAAGTATGAGCATTAAAACGCAATATACAGCTTATCTCTACACTGAATGAGACTGCTTAAGTTTGTTTAAAACTTCTTGAGTAAGTTTTTTGCTAAACTTGTTAATTTTGTGATGTCCCGGCATCCATCCTAGAAGAAAGCGATGAAAGTCCGTCCACGCAAATGCGAACATGCTTCGCCATTCTTTCTCCAATGCTGGAAAATCAGTCTCTTTGTCCACAGCCTTCTGTAGCTCTAAAAAATAGCAATCCAGAAGAGCCGGGACTCGATTCTCACACTCTCTTTCATCCATACAGCTCCCCAAAAAGTAAATGACATCCTTCATCCCACACCCTCCACCAACATACTGAAAATCCACAGCCGCAACCTGTAGACCGTCTTTGGAGAAGCAAAAATTTTCTAGCTTTGCATCACCATGCAGAATGGTCTTAAAGCAGCAGCTGTTAAGGATGTGGTCAATCTTTCCAGCTGCTGCTTTGAGTTTTTCATCTGACATGGCTTCTAGCTCTTCGGGTCTTGTTTCTAAATGCCAGTATGTGCCTATAGGCCAAAGTCCTTTTGGGGAGACTCCAAGGAAAAGGGAATGAAAGTTGGCAATCCACTTGAGACAGGCTTTTATTTCATCATCATTAACATCTCTTTTTCTCACTGGGAATCCAGCAATGTCAAGGTCCTCCAAAACAATTAAGTGCTCGTCACCAAATGACTTGGCAGCGAGACAAACAGGAACTCGGCACTGTTCATTGGTGCTATAGTTTTGGTACCAGTAAGTCTCAACCTTATAAGAATGGACTTTACGTTGATGAGAGATGTCTGTGTCCAAGCCGCCTGGATGCTTGTGCTTTTGGGGAAACATCACATGCTTGACAACAACAGATGGGCGATCACATCCCTCCAAGTGAACTCTAAATATTTCACCATAACCACTCCACAAAGTCTGAATCCTGGCACCAGCCCGTAGAGAATTTGCCCCACATGCTTTCAATATGAGATCTTGGTGTTCCTTCTTCATTCTATGGATATAAATAGCAGTGTAGTTAAATAGCATAACGGAAGCAGATAACAAACATACATAGATATATATTTTTTAATATTATAGTTTAATGTTTTTACTGGATCTAGTGAATATTACATTTAGAAGCAATACTTGTTTACATGCAGACGTCTTACAGAACTGAAACACAAACAATATCGATCAGAATTCAACAAATCAATCATTTAGTTCACGATGCATAACTAAAACTCAGATTATTCATTTTAGTTACAAAGAGAGATGGTATTATAAAGATTATGTCAACACCAGACATTAGTTTGTACCTTTACTCTGCTGAAGCGTCTACTACCCGGTGAGAGATTTGTGTTCGACTTCCGGTATAGGACCGTTGCATTTTGGGAAATGCTGTTTTAGTGTGAGCGAAACAAACTCATGATCGATCTCAATTGTATTATGCTATGTGTATTATTTCTCATAAAACGATGATTGTATATAATGAGTGTTTCTGCTAAGTAGTGTAGTCAGAAATATGCTTTTATCGTTAGAAGTAAAACATAATTTAGTTAAATACTGGCATTGATGTGTGGCAAATCATCGCTGATGCTTCTGATTACGATCTGCGGTTATTAGGGATGCTGGGAACCATTTAAAAGTTAGAAATACATATTTAAAAAATACAGATGTATGAGCATGGTCGCATTATGTATAATTTACTTGAAGAGGCTATAAAACGATTCAGAAAGTGGACAAATGGAATATGAATATTGACTCTGAATTCAAAGGACAATAAATTAATGTCTGACAGAGTGCAGTTAAGCAGCTCGTTATATAGCAAAGCTCTGCTAACGGATGTCATCCATCCACCCACATAGTCCACCCACTTTCAACTCACCTGCAGTATAATTTGAGAAGTGAACCAGGGTAGCCGAGGAGAACATGCCAAACCCACGTTGGTGGTCTGTGGTTTGCTTCGAACGCCACCTAAGAAGCAGCAGCCCCAACCGCTGCAACAAAGTGTTGCACGGTGGACATTGCTATAGAACCAATTTGGGGGTCATAATGGTCACAATTACCTTTTGCAAAATGATATGGCCCAAACTTAAGACATCACCACAGACAAAAAATGTATTTTAATCGATGCATCTATCGATTTCATTTTCATTTATACTTTCAGACATTTTCATTTATATTTCGATTTTCATTTAGATTTCAGACACCGCTCACAGTTTTGCCATCTGCAGAAGTTCTCCGATGATTCTGCTGTCGTGGGCTGTATCAGGAGAGGCCAGGAGACCAAGTACATGAATGTGGTCGACAGTTTGGTGTGGACTGAATCACCTGCAGCTCAATGTTTCAAAAACTAAAGAGCTGGGGGTAGATTTTAGGAAGCCCTAAACCTTTAAACATCATGGGCAGTGAGGTGGACATTGTGGACAGCTATAAACTCCTGGGTGTTCACATTGACAATAAACTGGATTGGTCATAGAACAAAGATCCTGTGTAGAAAAGAGGTCAGAGTCGCCTATACTTTCTCAGGAGACTTAGGTCCTTTAATGTATGCAGAACCTTGCTACTGATGTTTTATCTCTCAGTGGTCTCCAGCATCATCTTCTCTGCAGTAGTCTGCTGGGGTAGCAGAATAAAATCAGCTGATGCCAACAGACTTAACAAGCTCATCAGAAAAAAAGGCCTCTGTCATTGGAGTGGAGCTGGAGCCGTTAGTTGAGGTATCAGAGAGGAGGATGCTGAAGAAACTTCTCAGCATTATGGACAATACATCACATCCCCTACATGAGACACTGATGTCACACAGAAGCACATTCAGCAACAGACTGAGACTGCCAAAGTCCAGAAACGAATGCCACAGGACGTCATTTATAGCTATGGCAATCAAACTGTACAACTCTTCTTCCCCCTTAATTCGGGTGCTGTCATAACAGCATCATCAACAAAGCCTTATCATGTCCTGCAATATATTAACTGTGCAATAACATAAAAGAGCAATAAGATAATGTGCTATATCTAATCCTATGTGCAATAACATACATGTGCAATATCAATAATTCAACACCTTTCTGTAAAGTTGACAGTTGCTAGTTTTCTATATTTTTTATTTATTCTATTGCATGTCTGTCTTTATAGTACATCCTAGTTTTGTAGTACGTTGTATTTTATTTTTATTTTCTAAATTTCTCCATGTATTTGTATATTTATATTTTATATATAAGCAGTCACTGGAAAAATTATTTCCTTCTGGATTAATAAAGAATTATTTTATCTTCACTCAATACACTTCAAATCAATACTACAAGATATAGACAAAAATAAAAAATAGACACTAGAGGTCAGGCTTGAACTAAAGTCCATGTAGACAGCTGAGAAAAAAATTTTTACAGGTATATTAAGTTTTGTAAACTTCAGTGACATGCGGTCAGGTGTCTCACCTGTCATTATGGAAAGAAAAAATAAAAGATAAAATAAATCACTATATTTTTTTTCAGTAATGTTTACTTTGTAATTATATTCCATACCGTTTTAGTTTCTTTTTTCAGATACCGGCAGGCCTCACCTTGGATTGCGCAAATGTTCAAGCACTTGTACGATATGAGCTGATTTGACATAGTTTAGCTGATGTATATAACGTACAGTGTTTTGTCAACATCCGTGTATGTGTGTGATGCGTTTCGTGTGTAAGGCATGTGTAAATTAGCCAGGTAAGGCACGCTGTTCTCCTGCCTCATGCTAGGGGGCACTGGTGATCCCAGTGATTATGACATCTCGACTAAAATAATAGAATTAGTAAACTACAACAAATAGTTCGTCAAGTGAAGCAGTTTCGTTCAGCAGTCAAGGAAGATGTTTTTAAAACCGACGAAATAAAAGCAACACTTCTACAAACAAGTCATCGATTCTTTTCTTCTGACGGAGTTGCACTTGGATCAATATTAAGTCAACAAATAAAAACTAAGAAATTACTAAACACGTTAATGATTGAATGCGCTACTCTGCAGGGCTCATATGTTTGTAAAGCTTATAAAGACTAAGTAAAATAAACACAAATGTAAAACTTAAAATGATAGTAATACCCAGCCAGAACCACAAAGCTTGATCACCATATATTTATCAGTCCCACGTGATTATGTATCCAATTACCATCTGTTAAAATTATATGAACATTAAATTCATGTTAGCTGGTGTCTGGATGGATGGAGAAACAGCACAGGATTAGGAACAATATACACTTTATTTTCACACTCTTCACAACACGCATTGTCATGGAGGGGTCAACTGGAATCAGCTCTTGATAGAGCAGATGGAGGAAAGCCAGTATAAAGAGAGCACAGGAGAACCAAGATGGCAGGAACCGATCATGTAGAGTCAGGTAGCATGAACCGTCTGACAACTGAAGAGGTGCATGGATGAGCCTTTTAACTGTGGGAGATGGAATGGAAGTGTGCTCTGGTTGGTTGGCTGATCTATTGGGATGATTATCTGCAGGTGCATTCTGTAGTGCTGCAATCCTGTGATTGGCTGTATCTCTGCTGGGCACACTGGATCCCTGACAGCCAAACACATTCGGATTTTGTGAGATTAATGTATACATTAACCCTTAGAAGTCTCTGCACGCACCGGTACGTTAGCCAATCACAGGGGCTGTTTTGAATTAAGTAAGGATGATGCAACCCAGCTATTGTTCAATTTTTATTTATATAAATATAATTTATATAAATATAAATTAGTTTTAATATTGTTAAACAAACATTACAAGATTTATGACACACCATTTGCAGGGTAATTCAAATGTGAGAAAATGTGCTGCCGTTTCATTTTACAAAAGCATCATTTAGTGGTGAAAAGAAGGAATTACCCTTGGCAGTATAATACCTGTGATGTGGTTTGTCTTTTTCCAAAGGTCCCCGTACTTCTAAATGTTAAAACAAAGGACATTCTAATTGTGTTTCCTTGCAGTTCGAAACGTACTAATAGTGTAATTTGACCGAGCTTCCATTCAGAGCATCTCTCCTGCTGCATCATGGATTGTGTTGAAGTTATGGACACTTCAAAATCTGCGGCGCTTCCTAATCACAACTTTTCAATTAGGTTGACTTGTCAACTCACATAAAGAGATTTGCGTATGGAATAATCCATTTCAGATGGATTTTCTTTTTTAAACACCCCAAACAAAAATAATAATCATTAAAAAATGTATTTCTTTTCATCACTTTTCAAGATTACAAACAACTATGACAATCATAGATGTTGTACAATACGAAATGTTTTCCATTCTTCTGACAAGCATGTATTTTACATTTTACTAGTTATTTTTTAGATGTTTTGCAATTAAAATATATTGCAAAGCATAAAAAATACACAAGATTAAAGTATTAGAGTATTACTGGGTGGTTTTTTATTAGGTGTAAAAATGTATTGCATTACAAAATAGTCACAATACGTACTGTGGAGCTACTGGGAGATATCGTCTAGGAGCTGAAGTGTATGTTCTTCTTGGAATGATTGTGATTCTAGTCACTTCTGTAACTTCTTTACATTCTCTTCTTGTTTTATGTAATATTTACTAGGAGACAAATATCCTTTACTCACATTTAAAATGGGAAAGATAAAAAAGAGCACTTTCCATCACTTAGAGCAAATTGGAGGGTATCAAATGCTCTAATACAAACCAAACTAGACCTTAACCTTTTTAGTTTTATGGTCTCAAACATTTTTACATCAAAGTTTTCCAATGATTAACGAATTTTAATAGTTGGTTTAAAATAGTGTTGTAAAATTCATATCATATCGTAGATATAATATCAAGGTATGTATCGTATCATGAGTGTGTTGTTACGCCCCTACCATTACTTGAAATTTCCTTTATCTCTTTGTTGTTTTTTACGATTTAATTTCACAAAAACAAAAGAACTAGAGATAATTGATTGTTCATTGAAGGGGATTTTTAGTCCAGTGGGGATGCATAAACTTCCACCTCACACAGTGTGAGATATTCTTTCCGTCCCGGAATAACAACATTTACGTAACGCTCTTCGATTCCTTCACAATCAAAAGTGGAAGAAAATCCAGCAGCGATAGAGGAGATGACAGCGCACCTTGAAATAAAGAGTTGGGTTAAAGTTAAATTGAAATTTTACACTTTTGTTTTCAAACCCACGACATTTAACCTTCGAAATTCTTTTGTTTTTGTAGTGAAATATATTGCTGTCACCTTCAGATGTGATTTAAAATTGAATTCTGTATGTTTAATATAGATCATCAAACAAATAATATTAAGATGTATGTTTAGCTTAAATAAATTTACCTTGGATTGTTATTGCCATTGTTGTCAAGGCTGCTTCCAATCCTGATTTCTGCCCCATTCAGTCGTTCAGGAATACTGTCTAAGGTGTTCGTAATGACTACTGTAAAGACTTTGTGTTTTTTCAGCAGGTCCAGCCTCCACCACGGATTGATTTCTTGCTGAGTGTGAGTGCAGGATCCATGACCGTAAACTCCGTCCTTGTTCCCATCCACAGCATTGAATGCAAACCCATTCCCATACAGACTGCTCTGTGTAGCTCTACTTTTTAAAGCCACATTTACACCTGAAAAATAGTAAGCCAAAATGTATTTTGAGTCAAAATTAAAGCATTCAAATGATTTAATACGCCTAAAATTTTTGTTTTTCAAATCTGGAGCAGAAATTTTGTTTTGCGTTTTTCTGGCTCGAAACTTATCAGAATTATCAGAACCAAGTTTATCAAATACAGATAGATACCCAAAAGAACAGTGCAGTTTATCAACAATTGTACATTTACCGGTCCATTTAAAGCCTCAGGTGGGACAGGAGAGGGTACAACAATGTTGCTGCTCTATGATGCTGCAACAATCAAATTTGTATACATTGAATTACCAATTTCTTCATAAATATGTGGTTGAAAATGTAATGTAAAAGTTGATTTGGGTTGTGGCTGGGAAGCACTGTGGCCCTTCAGTGGTTCAGGACTGGTGACCTCCCTGAGGTTCATTTGTATGTTCTCTCTGTGTTGGATGGGTTTCCTCCGGATGTTCCCCCCACAAGACCAAAAACATCCATCCGCACCATTAGAGGGAAGAAGTAAGTAAAGTAAATAAGGTGATGAGTTGAGAGTGACTCATTTGAAACATGTTTGCCTCTTCTGGGTTAAAAATGTATTTGTTACTATGGTGCAATTAAAGTTCAAATATGTACATGTTGGGTGCGAAGCAAGGATCCAATTCTTTTTATATTTTTAGCTATTTTTGGCTTTATTTGGAATGGATAGGGCAGTATCATGACAGGAAGACAAGAAAGGGAAGTGACGACAGCTTTGGGATTCATAAATGAGCACCGTCCATCATAACACAGGGCAGGACTATAAAGTAACACTCTTGATGGGAGGTGAACGCTTGGAGGTAGTGAAGCACCGGAGCTTGTAGCCAGGAGCTAGCGGGAAAGTGGATAAACTTCAGTTCCTGACAACCACCATGTCCAGGATAACAAAGGGAGAGAATTCACTCACAGCTGGGAAAGACGTACAAATCCACGCAAACCAAACAGGACAGGAACGTGGGGGTGATCAGGCACACAGTTTAAAAAAGTGGTTGAGTGGTTTTTCACTGGTTCTTTGCAGGGTTAAAGGTGCTATATCGAACTTTTTTACTTAGAGAACCCCTTAAGCTCTTTTTGGTTCTTTGCAGGGGTGAAGGCGTTATATACAGTAGCACCTTTTCCCTTTAAAGAACCACTGTAGTGAACTTCAAGTGTTTAAACACGATATAGTCACAGAGCCCTGAATCTGTCAGGCAGGAGAGAGGTGGGCTTAGGACATACAGCTGTAGAGAACTCTCATAGAACCTGGTCATCTCCATCCTTCTTCACTAAAAGTCATCTCGCTCACTCTCTCCCAGCACCCAAGACCATATATGGGCTGTATTCTGCCCCTCCTGGCCTATTCAAACGGCATACAAGGGGAAACCTTGTTCCAGTTTACAAAGTTGAGACAGGGAAGCTATCTCTGTGGACTCCCCCACTGTCCTGAGATCTCAGTTGGAGAAAAGATTTAGTTTCTGGACAAATAGCTTTCTACAAACAGACTTGGTCTCTCACAGGAGGATGGTTGGCACTTTGTTAGCGTAAAGAAACTCTTATGCTGGTCATATACATCATTTATTTATTGTCCTGTGTTGAATGGCACCAATGAAGGCTTCCCCATTATTTCGAGCCAAACAACCAGCATTGATTTTATAGAGAACCTTTTTTTAAATGTGTAAGGAGCAATTTCAGAGAGAGTTTGTGAGATCGCTCTGACACAAGAGAGAGAGGTTTAAAAAGGGAGCCTTATTGGAGAACAATGTGTGAAGCTGATCTTCAATCAAGCAGTGAACAGCTCAAAGAAATGAGTTTGCGCTCACATAGAGGAACGATAACAAAACAGAAAGATATACAAAGAGAAGGACCTAACAGTATCTTCTCTTAAAAGGTTCCACTTTTGTACCGGAATTGTTTAAAAAGTACAAATCAAGTTCTTTAAATACAAAATGTAAAGGTAAAAATATATACCTTTAGTTATCTTTAAAGAGAACTGCAAAAGTGACAAGCCTTTGTACCTTTTGAGGTACAAGTGTGTACCTTTTTTTTCAGAGAGCATAGATTATACTGACCATTAGGAGCTGGATAACCATAAACCTCAACCTCACAAAGTGTAAGGAGTCGTTTAGAGCCAGGTAAGGCTACATTAACGTAACGTCCCGGGATCCCCTTTTTCCATTTGAGAGTGAGGGATCTTCCAGCTGGAATGGAGGAAATTCTCGCAGCACTGGACAAAATGGAACAGTTTATAGGGTCAGACAGCATTAACAGCTCAGGTAGTGATTTAGAAAAAACTATGTTTTACAGAGGATTGTTGTTGCCATTGTTGTGCAAAGATTTGCCAATGTGGATCTCAGCTCCATCAAGTCTCTCAGAGCAGCAGTCTTTTCTGTTAGTGATGGTCATTGAGGTCACCACATAAACATCCAGTAAATCTAATCTCCACCATGGATTCTCTTCTTCTTCGGTGGCTGTACAGGATCCGTGATAGAAGTCTGTGTCACGATTTCCATCAATAGCATTGCTGGCGTGGCCCTCTGCTGCCCATGGGTTTTTGACCAGATCTGATTGCGTGGCCTTGCCATATAGAGCAAGATTTCTGCCTGGAAAAGGCAAAGCAAAATAAACAATGAAAAATAAAATATAGTACAGAAATATTGGCATTTCTGTAGAGTTGTAGTGTACTTTATCTTTTAGAATAATTGGATGATCTATAAGTGATATTTATAATGCTTTCAGAAAGTGAAGTGAAAGTGACTTTAGGAACAAGTATGGATACAAGGAATTTGTGCTGTCATTTAAACCATCGAAGTGCACACACACACACACAGCAGTGAACAAACACACTGTGAACACACACCAGGAGCAGTGGGCAGCCATAGCTGTGGCGCCCAGGGAGCTCTGGGGAACTGGTGAGTTGCTCAAGACCACCAGTAATGGTTGTCACAGGAGAGAGAGAGAGTTTCAACACTCATCCCACCTTCGACTCCCAGTGGAGCTGGGGATCGATCCAGCAACCTTTTCATCTCCAGTCAATCACCTGGTCCACTAGACTGCCAGTTTATATAGTACTTTTGCAGATGTTTCACAATTTCTAGAGCATTATTCATACATTCCACATTCATACACTGGTGGTTATAAGCTACCTTGGTAGCCCTCAGCTGCCCTGGGGCAGTCTGACAACATTACAGCCATGCTGCAACTACACATGCTTACAAGGCAATGTGGGTGATGTGGCTCGTCGAGGCCCATGATGCCAAAATGGACCTTGTGGGGATTGAACCCTTATATGACAACCAACTCCACCACTTTGCTACTTGCCGCCACAACCTGATGCCACTTATATCAGGTTTAGATGAAAAACAAGAGTGATTGATTAAATTGTAATTTGTGAAATAATTTGGTCCACAACAGTGAGTTTTACGAAATGATTAACCTTAAAATCAATCAGCACGTCAGTGTTTTGGAACTGTTTGTGTGATTTTGAGCTGTACCTTCATCTTTAGTTGAGTCTGAAAAAATAGGCATAGCCAAAATCCAAAGCAGAAAGTACATCTCCACTGTCCTGCAGATGAGACTTGCACAGGAAATGAAAATATAACAAAAAATATTGTTGCTCTGATTATTTTCTTGATGGTGTCTAGTCTACTTTATACTTCCATTTTCATCTTAAACGATCTAACGCACTTAAATATGCAAATTACATTGTAGCATGCGCATGAAAAACAAAGAGAGCACTATTTTCTCTTTTTTTCTGGAAAATTCTCACCTCTTTTTAATTATCCACAGTTTTTTTGGTGATCAGATGTAGGTTTCTGTAGGTGCTAAACAAAGTGACCGTCTGATATTAAATAACAAACCATTTCAAAGGACTGGCCATAAATACAAGCAAAGTTCAAAGAGCAGGGATTTCTCAAAGCAGGCCATAAAAATGTGAAGTAGGGAAATAAGCTAGCTTTTATTGAAGACAATTTACACAAGAACAAACCATAAAAGAAGGGAAAATGCTCCTGCAGATCAGTAGACTCACGCTTCCGTTCACTCATTACACGATCCGCTGGGGAATTGTTTAAGAATAATTCTGAAATACATTTAATGAGATTGAACTGCAGACAGGCAGACTATACTAGATCTGTAAGACTTAAAGATGTCCTAAATGAATTGAATAGTGATGGAAATATTTGGTGTTACTAATTTTAAGTGAAGAATATGTTTAAAGTCTAAGTTTATTATAACTTGGAATGCCAGGAATCAGAGAAATAAAATAGGGTGATTTGGAATAATTTTCTGCAGAATAAAATTATAAGCTGCCTGTAAATATGGCTATGATGATGTACCTTATTATCTGGCTTATAAAACTCTTAACATGTCTGCTTGAAGCAGCTTTACGAGTCAAAATATTTACCGTAATTGTTTTTGCCAATGAGGAATTATTGAACATTTTCTTTTAGAAGTTTTATTAGAAAGAACTCAATTGTTGAACATACTGCTTTCAAAAGTGAAACGATCATCATTAATGTGAAGGTCATTCTTGCGCAGAGGCAACAGCTCTTCAACGTTTGACTATATTTGCGAAAATCACCAGTATGTGCTGGTGAGCGTCATCAGAGCTTTGACTGTGATTCACTGTGGTCCTGTGCAGTGTGAAATGTATTCTGACTGAAATAATGTCTGTGATTGCCAATGAGAGAAGCAAATCCGGGGCAATGTGAAGTTGTGGAGGAGTTACAAAGGCATAGACCACCGTATGAGTGGTTTTGGTTCAAGTAGGGCTTCTTTATGCTTTATTTCGACCCAAAATATATAAAAACATTTCTTGTGAGTATTTAATTGCGAGACACACTTTTAGAAAATGGACAAAGTTCTCTGTGATTCTGTCTAAAGTCGTGCTGTGTGAAATCCTCTGTCGCCTCTGTTGAATTCAGCACGACTGGTTTCTGCTCCAGATAACCTTTCAATGTGATGCTTCTGCGACATGACTGCTGTAACAGTTGAGCAGTCTGAACCCAGCTTTAAAGAGATTTCGAAATGTGGCTTAACCCTCTCCAGTCTTCAAAAGAAGAGATTTGCGATTTCACAAGCAGAAACAAGCGATACTCACTTCAAAACAACATGCACAATAAACCCTTATATGCATCAAACTCAATGCCAAACCCCCGTTCAAACTTCCAAGCAAGGCAAAGCAGCGACAGAAAATAGCTTTCCTCCATTTTCTGCCATTCTTGCAATAAACCGGGGCACAATAAATCTGAATGCCCAGAACAGTTTATGGCACTCAAATTTTCTTTAATTTACTCACATGAGGAAATGAGCCGCAAGTACTTAAACCGCAATAAACGCAAAATGGTTGGCATTGGGGCTAAAACTTTCAAAGCCCTAATCGATTCTGGCTCCTATCAGACTCGAGTTAACCCGGACTGCTTTCAGGGTAACCCCAGAGCGTGGCAATCCGCTGCATACTTGGTGACAAGAAGCGATATCCCTGTGCTGAAAATAAGTTTTAGATAAGTTTAAGATAGCCGGACAATGTTTGTGTAGCGGAGAATGCACCTTACCCTGTCACATTGGGCAGAGATGTTCCCGTCCTAGAAGATTTGCTGAAAACTCCTGTAAAGGAAGCGTGCGCTCATTCGTAGCAAGCACGAACTGGCTTGCGCGGACTGGGATCTCCCCCAGAATTCGTCAGGTCTGCAGAGTGCAAGGAAGGCACCAAGATAACACCACCCCCAGTGCTTGAAGAAGACATTGAACTGCTCTTAGACATTATAGAGTTGCAGCAGAGTGATCCAACCCTCAGAGTTTTGTATGAGAATGCTTCCTCACCTCAGACTGAAACTGAGGTCGGAGCCCGGATCCAATACGAATTAAAAGAAGGTCTTCTCTACGTACGGGTATAGGAAGGAACTCGTCTAGTCCTCCCAGAGCCCTGCAGAAAACCAGTCCTGAGAATCGCTTATTCAATCCCTTGGTCCTGCCACTTAGGACAAAAGAAAACATACGTCCATTTGGCCGATTGCTTCTTCTGGCCTGGAATGTACAAGGATGTGGTCCAGTACTGTCAGTCCTGCCCTGAGTGCCAGATTGTCCATCCTGTTAAGAAATCTGATCGAGCACCTTTAAAAAAACGTGCCCATTATCGATATTCCATTCACGCACATCACCATGCATATCGTTGGCCCACATGAGTGCTCCCATGCAGCCAATCATTACATCTTAGTTGTCTCAGACTATGCGACCCAATATCCCGACACATTCTCGCTTAAGTCAGCCAACAAACTCGTCGTAAACAAACTCATCCAACTGTTCTCTCGAGTGGGAATACCTTGAGAAACTCTAACTGACCAGGGCACGAACTTTAACTCTAAATTTATGAGAGATTTACAACCTGCTGAGCATATCTTACTTCTCCATACCACCCACAGGCTGACAGGTTCTTAAAACAACTATCTCTTAAAACAATGCTCCTTTGATGAGAATGAAAAAGAAGTTGGATTCAACCACTGCGGAGGAGGAGCAAACAACTACTCAGGAGCAACAGTATCATTAATACGACCGCTTAAGTCTTCAGCATCTGTTGAAGGTCAGTCAAAAAGCCCTGTAACTATTGTCCTCTAATGAAAGCAGCCTTTTAATGAAGTGGAAAGGGCCTTATGAGGTTAGTGAACAAATTAGCCCCACCAACTATGAGATGTCAATGCCGATCGGAGGAAAGAGAAGCATATTAACCTTCCGCGCCCCTGGAACGAGAGAGTGGTACATATCACCAATACATGCAGTGTGATAGCTAGCTGTCGTGACTGATGAAGAAGAAGACTCCATGTACTTCCCAGTCCCACCAGCAGCCTCTCAGCCAGATGTGAGTTGTTTGTCAATCACAACAGTCTGATTTCCAAAACCTGTTAACACCTGGTCTATTTAGTGAAAAGCCTGGCAAAACTTCCTTCATAAAACTACTCAAGACTGACACCATCTGGCAAACATGCTGTTGCCCTCCTGCTAAATTTAACCCTAAAGTTCAGTCAATGCTGGAGATTGGCGTAATCTCGCTATCATATTGTCTTTGGTGTATCCCCGTAGTCTCCGTCCCCAAAAAGGATGGGTCACTGCAATTTTGTGCAGACTTCTCTTAACTAAACGCAATCTCACAATTCAACCCGTACCCCATGCCAAGGGTTGATGTATTCATTGAGAGGCTTGGTAAAACTCGCTATCTTAGAATGTTATATTGGTGGAAAGGTTATTGGCATTATTATTATTTACTCTACGGATTGCAGGGGGCTGCAGCCACCTTTCTGCGTCTGGTGGATTAAATTCTCTGAGGCCTAGAAGAATATTCAGCGGATTACATAGAGGATATTGTAATCTTTAGTGCTAGTTGGGAGGAGTATTTTACCTTTTCTTTGCAAAAGGTATTTATCCGCATTTCTGATGCAGGGCTTGGGATAAATGCGGGCAAGAGCCAAATCGCCAAAGCCACAGTCACTAACCTTGGTTAAACTGTAGGAGGTGAAGTCATCCAGCCCCAGTGAGATAATGTCCAATCTGTCATGAACAATGCCCTGTCGAACCCCTAGAGGAGGGTAAGACCCTTTCTTGGATTAGTTGGATGGAATCACCAGTTAATTCTGGGATTCGGCAGAGTAGTAGCACTGCTCACCGACCCTCACGAGGTTTTTAGTAAGTTAAATGCGTGCATTTGTTCTGCCCCTGTGTTATAGAGCCCCGTTTTTTTTACCTACCTTCATTGTGCAAACAGATGCTTCAGATTCAGGACTGGGCGCAGTTCTTCTCCAAGTAGCCACTGGAGAGCACCACCCGATCTGGAAAGGTGTTAACTCTTCCCGAGAGAGCAACACTATTCTGTGGTCAAGAAAATGGCACTCGCGATCAAATGGGAGCTATCATAGAGAGTTCTCAAGCCTGAGTTAGGGAGTTTGTGATGAAGTAGGTCAGCTCATCACTGTTTTTAATTGAAGATACGACACATTTTCTGTAATAAAATGCCAGTTGGTATCTACAATAAATAAATTATAAATAAATACATCTAAATTATAGATTATACTGATTAGTAATATAGTGAAGTTCTTTGGGTTGGGGACTTTGGATTATATGTAAATTGTAATGAGTGGACTAATTAAATCTGACCAAGATGTGGATGTTTAACCATTTGAGTATGTAAAATTTGGTCACTATAATAAAATAGTTCTCACATATTCATTCTTTGTATTAGCCATTATAATATTACGTTAAATGACTTTGAGAGAGAACGGACCAATTTGCTTAGATTACCAATTGCCTTATTGAAACCAAGAATACGTTAAAAGTTGAAGTAGAAAATTGTAAAGTATGTAAAACTGACTCAGAAACAGTGGAATATATATATTCTACTTCAACTTTTAACGTATTCTTTATTAACAGAGAATATTTTATTATATTTTATTTTGTATTATTGAACGTATCACAGCGCACCCATTGTGAGAACTACAAATCTTGAAGCACTGTATCATCTCGCGAGATTTCTCCTCTCTTTGCCGTTGCGCAGACGCAGTGCTGTTTTAAGCATTTTCCACGGGCTAGCCTCTATCGCTAATAAAGAAACAATGGCGACAGCGGCAACTGCAGCGGGCGGAACGGGATCTGGAGGACAATCTGCCGGTCAAACGAGCGCCGGTTCAGCAGTTGGACGTAAAAAAGATGGAGGGCCGTCTTCGAAATTTTGGGAGAGCTCAGAAACGGTGTCTCAGTTGGAGTCGGTTCGCCTGTGGATCGGAAAGCATTATAAAAAGGTCGGCAGCTCGTGAGGCGCCGTTGAATGGGGGCGCGCGTATCACACAAAAGCTTCGAGCGGCGCCGCAGATGTTATGCTCTTTCTTCTGTTATTGTCCGTTTAGTTGAACGGTCGTTTCAGAGCCGCCGCGGAGATCGTGTTTAGCTTTCAGGTTTTCGGTTAGTTTGTAACTGCAGCTTTTGTGCTGTTTTAAAGGCCAGTTTTGTGTTAGCATACGCGCTAACGGTTGTTACGATATGTGCCATGTTCATGGAAACATTAGTCTTAAAAGTTGCTTATCCAATCAATTTGTTTCCCTCTTTTTGGGGCATGCTGAAATTCTGTAAAATTCACTTTTTTATGGTGTGTTAGCACTAAAGTGTCTGCTCGGGTTACGCTAAAGTGCCCCTGATGTTGATTAGCGCAGTGTTTTAATGTTGGCTTGGTGCTTTGATTAAGTCACTTTTGGCCCAATTTTGAGTATTTTATTTGTTATTGACTAATTTCATTATGGTGTTGAACACAGCTGTTATTTCAAATATTTACATTATCTTTGTGTCTAATTCATTCGTTATGTTTTGATGCTCCCTGCAGCTGAAACATGTCTATAAGTTATGCTGCCTGCTCACATAGTCTTCTATTGACTGAATACGTTCGATGTTTATATAGATTTATCTAACATTTTTGTTTCTAATTTCTATCATCTTTATATAACTTCCATGTTTTGCAGCATGTTCAAACCGACTCCCCAACAAGCAAAACATTGGCGGCTCTGGTGGTGCAGCTGCTGCAGTTTCAGGAAGATGCATTTGGACGTAGAGTCAGCAACCCTGCCCTCACCAAACTCCCTGTGAGTCAAACTCGTATTCAACACCAAACATGATGCATTTAAAGATATTATTTCATACCACTCTGTAGAGCTGGGCAATATGGCCCCCCAAAAATATTCCATATTCTATTGAAAATTAATCTGGCACTAAACTGGTCTAATTGTTATTGTGTTTTAAATTATTGAACAGTTTGTTCAATTACTTCCTGTAAGTTTAGGGCTTTTATTAAATTATTACAAAAATCTATTACAATACTTTATTTGTGATTGTGTGGCAAACATACATTTAATATTAGTGAGGGCTTATTAATCAAACCGGGTAGGGAAACATACGCATGTGTCGCAGGGGCACGACACCAGTGCCACAGATATCAACCGCAGGCAGACATCAGTCCATAATCTGTGCGTAGAGCAAAATGTCGAGTTGCTCCATTAAAACAGCTGCTGCAACTCGCTGTGGCAAAGTACATGAAACAAGTACTTGAGTTAAAGAGAGATACTCTTGGTAAAAGAGTATTTACTTACTGCTTCCAGTAAAAGTACAAAAGTATTTGCATTAAAATGTACTTAAGTATCCAAAGTACAATGATTTATACTGGCTTTGATATACCATTAGCATTTTTGTCAAGATTTTTGCTTATCCTTAACTCCCAGCCCTCTTTTTGAGCCAAAAAGGCATACCCAAAATAAAATGGCTGTAACTCTCACATTTTATTGGTTAAATTAACATCCTTGGTGTCATTGAAAAGGTAACCCTTTCTAGTTCATCAGGTAAAAGTAAGGAACTAAATACCTAAAAAAAAAAAAAACTAAAGTCATAGATTCACAAAGTTTGTAAAAATTCTGAAAATTATCCTACTGTATTTAAAAAATAATAATAAAATAAGTGAATGTTTGAGTCCCTGGTGGACTCAAAACTGAATAGAAGTTACAACTGTGGACCAATCCATGACCAAAATCTGTCAGAATGGAGCAAAACATGTGTTTTCTTGTCTTGATTTTTATAAGACAATGTCCAGGTGGGCACCATTGGCACCAAATTGGCACTTGGTGACAAAATGAATAAATTGATCTCTTACCTTATTTTTTTTAATACAAATTAATACCACTAGATAAACTACTCCGTAAACATTTTTTTAAAGAAAATACAAACAATTGAGAAAAAAGTGTATGTATGTAATACAATAAGGTTTGTGCATGCTCAATATTGAATGGTCAACTTTACACTGGAGCGGCTCTGAATCTCCTCTAAAATGTTCTCAAAGCGATCAAATGTCTTCCTTGACGCCATAGTGCTACTAACAGTAACAGAAATACAATGTCTTTTTCTCTGAATAAAGTTTTTGCTGTGTGCTCTGCTCACCGATGTGTGTAAAGATGGCCTACTGGAAGCATCTGCTCTCTTTACGCAGTCACGTTACCCTATGTCTGTAAAAAGAATTGTGGCAAACCACATATCATTGGAAAGCTTATCTCATTGGCTAAATGTCTGTCAGGCTGCATGGAGCTTAATTGCGATTGGTTGTGCTGTACACACATGCAAAACAACTTCTGTCAACGAGTGGCCAAGTCTTGTTTACTGGCTTGCTGATTGGCCACTCATGGTCTGAGACTTCTAATAAAGGTTTCAAAATGTTCAGGAGACTACTGAATCAAAACCTACCATGTTTGTCAGGTCCACCTTAAACATGACCGTCAAAACAATTCATGAGCTCAAAAGCTTGAATCTTTAGAACCAAATAAAATGACACGCTTTCAGAGCAGGCCTTTTCAATTTAAGGTTTATTTTTTAACATAGTTACAAGTTTAATAAAGAACCTATTTTGATGACTAAATTATTAAAAACAGGTTTTCAGGGGCACCTCCTCCCTAGTGAGCTGTTTCTTCTCAAACCTTTTGTAGTCTGGTCAGATGCGTTTCATGAAGGTGGAAGCTAAACTGTTCAGGGCAGTGACTTTCCGGGAAGGACCTTGGACTTTATAAACCTGAGATGTTTCATGAGTAAAACTAAGAAAGCATTGAGAAGTTTGTCTTCACCATTTCTACTCCTGTCTTTCTAGGCTAAGAGCTTTCTGGACTTCAAACCTGGAGGGGCCCTTTGTCACATTTTGGGTTCTGCGTACAAGTTCAAAAGTGAGCAGGGCTGGTGAGTGGAGCCCACTGGAGAGTTAGGCTGAGTTCCATTTCCTCTCTTGACACAGAGAGCTAGAGGTAGAGCTGAAAACCCCTATAAAGCTGTTTTGAGCAGAGAAATGCTTCTGAAGGATTGGCAAAAAGTTCCTGGTAGTTTATAGTGAACATGAGAAGTGGAGCACAGAAGTAGGGCCAAAGGGTACAAATGGGACTTTGCCGTAATTTATTCTAATCATAGATTGATCTGGAGGTGGTGTTAAAATATCCCAGTGTGATTAATTTTTATTTATTTTTTTTACCAGGCGGAGGTTTGATCTTCAGAACCCATCCAGAATGGATCGTAATGTGGAGATGTTCATGACTATAGAGAAGACTCTTGTTCAGGTGCATTTCTGCGTTAATATTACAGCACTAAGTTCCTCAGTGTAGCCCTCTTTCTTTGAAACACTCCTGGCTGAGTGAGTGTTCATGTGAATCTTGTTTGTCTGTAGAACAACTCCTTGACCCGGCCAATTGTGTATATTGTGTCTGACATGGAGCAAAAGCAAGCCAACAAGCTGAAAGACATCATAAAGAGACATCAGGTATCAAAAATAAAATAGAAAAGACTATGTTCTTGTCTGTCTGCCCTCCTCTGATGGTTTTGTTCTTCATGCCGTTTAGGGAACCATTTCTGAAGATAAGTCAAAGGCCACACATATTATTTATCCTACCCCGACTCAGATGGAAGAAGGTAGGATTTCATTGCTACCAGTAAGCTCGGGCTTCTTCATTGATTACCAAGTTTCAACGTTTCATGTGAATTTTGCCTTTCAGAAGATTGGCTGCGTCCTGTAATGCGCAAAGACAAGCAGATTCTTGTTCACTGGGGAAATTACCCTGACAGGTGAGTGGTGATGCCTCAAACCACAGCACGTCACTGTTATCAGACCTCCACACTGACTTTTTACTGAGGTGCTACCAAGTAGCATGACTGGTGATGCTGAGTGTTAATTTAAATGTATTTAAAAAGGTATGCAAGTCAAGGATTATTACTGGTTTGCAGCTTCTGTTTACTATTACAATTTCTGTTTTTGGGATACAAGTCCTTATTGAAAGATTCACCAATGTCTATTTTAACGCAAATGTCTGGTTCCAAAATGCTCTAAATACTGTAATCCCCTCTAAAAAAAGGACAGTAGTTTGTCCATTCACCTCAAGATTACATTCATTCTGTTCAAACTATCTTCTTTGGTAGCAGCTGGAGTCTTTTTGCATGAAAAAGGAGATGCATAAAGCAGGAATACTCGCTCAATATCAAGTTTTATCCTAAAACAAAATTTCTGACAGGACTTTGAATAGACGATAAATTAATGCACGATTACTTCTTCTTTGTTTTTATTTAAGCCAACTTCATATTGTATGTGTATGTTTGACACCCAATGATAACTCTGTCAAAAACACAAAAAATGGTTAATAGCATAAATAAACAAATTACTTTCTTGGCTCAAATACTCCCATGAACGAAGCTGCAATTGAAGTCACCGAGAACTCTCTAGTTTTACTAGAAAAATAGTCCATTATTATCCATATAACAGTAATGTTTTACATTATAGCCTTGTGTTTGACACAAGTATGTGTTAAAAAAATTAATATGGACCAGTGGTTCTGCGTTTACTGATCATTCAGAAGCATTTGGTTCTTAATCTGAAGTTCTTTTCAAGCGTAAATATTAACTAACAATATTTCAGGTCCAATTTGTTCTGATCTTTTATCTACAACTCTGGGTCTTTGTAAGATGGGGGTGGAGAAAATGTAGTCATTTATTGGCAGTTTGCAGCCTGGCTATTTGGAGCATGGCTGGCACTGGGTTGTAGTTTAAGTGCAAGATGGAGAAAGGAAAAGACTGAGTTCATTGCATAGATGTCTATATATTTATACATCGAATTCATACATAAATCTAGTTAGACTTGAGAGCATTTTATATCATCCATCCACTAGGGGGCAGTGTTCATGTTTGCATTAGATAGATAGTTTCATGATCTTTCTCATTTCAAAAGTCAAGTATAGTCTCCTTTTAAATATTATGTAAAACAAGAGGACGAGGTAAAGAAGTTTCAGAAGTGACTAGCACCACAATCACTCCGAGAACCAAATAAACTTCAGGTCCTGTTTACGATATCTCCCAGTAGCTCCACGATACGAATTTTGTATTGCAACATATTGTGCTACGATATATTCTTCCACCACTGAACAATACATCGCATCCATTATTTTTTTTAATAGTTTAATTTATGGCGAAAAAACACAAGTATGACACAGGCCTTAAATTTGATTGTTAATGGCTGTTAAAAGGTCTTAAATTTGACATTGTGACACCTTCAGAAACGCTGCTAAAGGCTGTCAGTCGATAGAAACCAAAGCAATCCTGGTAATCCTTGACTGCTTATGACCTACACAGTTTTTATTTTATCCCTGATCAGTTATGATACTTGGGTGTCTACAAGCGATGTGGATGCTGATGTTGAAGATCCTCCAAGTTCTGAGAAGCCTTGGCGGGTAAGAAGAGCAGTTATTGCTTTATTTGCAGCTATTCAAGGCCTGACTCTTCAGTTGGAATCACATTTTAAAGTGATGGTTTCCAGCATTTCTCAGCATATTCTCTGGTCCTCCCAGGTACATGCTAAATGGGTTCTTGACACGGATGCGTTCAACGAGTGGATGAACGAGGAAGATTATGAAGTGGATGAGAATAAAAAGCCTGCAAGTTTCCGCCAGCGGATTTTCCCAGGGGATGAAGTGGTAAGAGTCCCAGGTCGATGAGATCTAATGATGGATGTGTTTGGTTTGTTCTGTCACTGTCTGTGTCTGTCAATCATCCTCTGTAGCTCTTCCTTACTACCTCACCCTCACACTCCCACCCTCCCAAACCCTCACAGCGCCCCCTTCCCCTTGTGTATGAGACCGTTCCATTCTCTCATTCTCTCGCTCTTTCTTTCATCCGTCACACCATCATGGTTCTGATCAGTCTTCCCGTACACCTGATCGCAAGGACCGGAAGTCCCTGGTTGGAGGCAAGAAGAGGAGACGTTCTCCTTCCCCACCCTGCACCCCTGCAGAGTCCCGCAAAAAGGGCAAGAAAGGGTAATTATCAGGCATTATTAACTAAATGAATAAAGTTCCTTGTTGTTGTATTTTCCGTAAAAGAATGTTGGAAGGTTTAAAATAACACAAATGTTTAGCGTTTTAAAAATTGCAACCAAAGGGCTTCATAAATGTTTTGAAGGTGCGTAGAGTAGAACCTTATTGTAATTGGCCAGAGCCTAAACATGCTCAAAAAGTCAAAGATTTTTGCCAGAAACTGGTGAAAATTTTTCTGAAAAGTTTCTGACCATCACAGCACCACCTGGGGGTCATGATGCTTTATGATGAGGTTTATAATATGATATGGTTTAGATCAAGATGGCCAAATTAATAATAAACAAACGTTTAATTTAACTGTATTGGTCCGTAATTTTGACAGAACTAACTTGAACAAACTGGCCACTGAGTGGTGCAAGAGCTTTCTGATTGCTGCTTATTTAATTAATTAATTTTCTAGATTTGACTGTTTCATCATTGTACATAATGGTTGAAAGTGATGATTGAAAATAAAAATAAAGTAAACGTGACAGTTTTGTTTCAATGCTTACGACTTTATAAAGTTTCATCAAACCATTGTGTTCTTTTACATATAATTATTATAATATGATTATGATGCGCAGCTCTCATCCATTCATTGGTGCTGGTGTTTGAAACAGGAATCCAGGGTCACAGTGGAGGCGCCGTGGACATCAAAATGATGACGAGCCAGATGAAGATCTCACAAAAGACCTCGAAGACCCCTCTTCTGTGCCAGGAATGGAGGAAGTTGCATTGCCAAAAAATGGTTTGTTTAGTTATTGAATAGCGGCGAAACTTTTTTTACAGCAACTCGTCTCGTTGTGCATTAAATAATAAAATAAAGAAAATCTCTTTTTACTAATATTTTTTTAATCTGCTCCCTTGGACTGTAATGTTGGCATATCTTATCGTAGATCACTAAATGAGATTATACCATTAAAGTTGTTTGTCGCTGATTTGTGATTCTTAGGAACTCTGCTCCATTCTGGTGCAGTGATCAATATTTGCTGGTGAAACATGGCCAATAGAGTTCCTTGTTTTTTTTTTGTTTTTTTTTTCTGTAAACATGAATATAGTGCAAATATAATATATATTCTATAATAGTATTACACCCTACTTTTCCGTGTGTGTGCACCATGCGCTCTGCCTGAAACCATCTCTTTGTGTCTGCAGTCAATCAGAAGAAGGACAGTGAGAACACTCCGGTAAAGGGGGCAATCCACACTGATCTAGGTGAGTGTGTTGCTGGTATCAATATAAAGTAATCCCTAATATGCATTTATAAATATATTTACTTTCTGTACTCAGATGACCAGGAAGAGGACTCTCTGGCTTCTGGTGGCAAGGTAGTGTAACTTTGCTGTTTTCCTAAAACAAAATGAAGCGTCGATCTGCAAAGTGGATGGAGTGATGGAGAAAGTGTTTGATTGACAGGAGGAGGATGAACAGAGCAAGACAGAAGTGAACCGTCTGATTGACTCTGAGGACAACGTGACAGAGCAAACGCATCACATCATTATCCCCAGCTATGCTGCCTGGTTTGACTACAATAGGTACCAAATCCATCCGGTTCTCAGAGTAGTTAAGAATGTATTTAATAGGGGTGCCACAATACTCAGTTTTATACGAAGCGTGCGCTACACTCTCCTCGGTTTGATACGCACTTGTGAAGAGTGTTTTTTTTTTTTGTTTTTTTTTGTTTTCTCATTTGAATAACTCTGGTATGTAGTATTATTATTATTATTATTAGTTTCACTTTGAAAAGGCAGATGTCAGGAAAAGAAACGCATGTCCGCGAGCAAATATCCAATCAGTGAACTGCTCTTTTGTGTAAATAACCAATCAGCAAGCGCTAAACTTAGAGGTGTGCGGGACTTTGCATGTTTTACAGAGCCAAGCAAGGAATAGTCAGCGCTATTGATGAGATGCTGGTTTTGTCTTACGAATATGACAAGGATGGAAAAAAACGGTGAACAAAAAAGTAATTATGCAGCAAATGTACAACAAGCGCTGTCTTCATACAGCTGTTCCTGTTTTCAGGACCCTTAGGTGTCCGTAACTTTTGCCTGCCTTAAATCATTCCCACCTTGGGCCCAAATTTATTTTAATGTAAAGTGTCTTTATGTTTGATTTTGCAAAACAAAGTGAATTCTATGAACACACATTATTTATCAGTTCATGTGATCCATACAAAGAACGATTTAAACAACGACAGTTTGCTGAGCCATCAGAACCGAACCGAAAACTGTGGTTAAAAACCATGGTACATACCGAACCGTGAGCTTTGGGTACCGTTGCATCCCTAGTATTTAAGAATATGCAGGTGCGAGAAAAATGAATGCATACATTTAAAGTTATTACATGTAAATTTGGTTAAATGTATCTGCACAATGACATTGACATCACCAACACATTGTTTTATATACTAATATTTATCAAATTGTATTTTTGAAGTTTTAAAACTTGTTGTTTTTCCAAAATGCGAAAGTGCATTTTAATTAGAATGAACTCTGATATGCTTAAATGTTTTCTAAAAAGAATACTTCTATCATTAGTGTTGCAGCCCTTCCTCTCACATAAACCGAAAAAGTGGCTGTAAAACCTGAGTCTTGCACTGATTTAAAAGATTCATGTATCTCTCCTCAGTATCCACGAGATTGAGAGGCGTGCTCTTCCGGAGTTCTTCAATGGCAAGAACAAATCAAAAACTCCAGAAATGTAAGTCGAAACCTGACCCAACTGAAGTGGTTTAGTTTGCATTGTACTGCGTGGAACTCAAGTTCCCTCTGTCTAGATACCTGGCCTATCGGAACTTCATGATCGACACTTACCGACTGAATCCCCAGGAGTACCTCACCTCGACCTCCTGCAGGAGGAACCTCACTGGAGATGTGTGTGCAGTCATGAGGTCTGAATGAATCCAAGTTTTAATTTATGCGCAGAGTGCTATGGAGGTTTTTGTTTGGATGACAATATGTTAATGTTTGCCTATGGTTTGTTTAACAATGTGATTCATACTGCACATAATAATAATAATTTGTAAATGTTTGGTCATGTTCGATAATTTACTCTATTTTCTGTCAGAGTGCATGCCTTCCTTGAGCAGTGGGGACTGGTGAACTACCAGGTGGACTCTGAGAGTAGACCTCTACCTATGGGTCCACCCCCAACCTCCCATTTCAATGTCCTGGCTGACACTCCTTCTGGACTGGTGCCGCTGCACCACCGTCCCCCACAGGTGAGGCTCTTTCCTAAGAAGATTCCAGCTTTTTTTTTTAAGCGTGCTGCTATAAAAAGTGTCTGCCCTCATTTCCAGGTCCCTCCTGCTCAGCAGATGATGAACTTCCCAGAGAAGGGCAAAGACAAGCCAAGTGACCTGCAGAACTTTGGCCTCCGTACAGACATCTTCTCTAAGAAAAATCCCAAGGCAAGTGTTAATTTTTGTGCTGTCAAAATAAGAGTTTAACCTGAGGTGCAGTGACCTGAGGAGTTAAAGCAATCCCAAGTAAAAGAAAAATCTTTATAAGCGTCTTAAATCATTATCCATTATTCCTTCCAAAGATGTGAATTAAATTTTTGTGCAAAAGTTCAATATTGCATCGTTTCCATACAAGTCCAAAAGATTCCTGATTACCTGGCACCAAATATCAAAAGAAAAATGTTAGGAGAAGCCGTTTTTCCTATATAACAACTTACTTGCGTCTTAGAACACGTAGATTAAAAGCAATATACGCAGTCATCTGTTCTTGCTTTTGGAGGCGGGAATTCTGCTCTCGGGATACTGGTAGCTGATGATCCTGAACCACTGTGGCGAAGAAATTTTAGAAATGTCCAGGACAACATTTCAGAGTAATATTTCGCTCTTTTGGTTTGTTCATTCACGTCGCCGCATTGCGTCTGACGGAAAGCACATTGCCATTGCACTGTATAAACCTGCTACATGCACCGAGTACAGAGTCGTGAGGGGTGTAATTGGATAAATTCATTTCCGTCTTAGTTAATGCCCAATTTTTCTCCATTAAATTAAAAGATGATCCACATATTCTCGTCTTTGTATTGGTAGGAAGAAAAGTGCAGATTGTTTGGTTTTAACCAGAGGTTTGTCCTCTACGCAGCACTGTGGCATATTTTCAGAAAGAACTTTTATTTCTCTCAGTATTTGATGGATTTGTTTTCTTTTGTGGTCTCCAGGGTAAAGGTTCTGCTGGGGGCAGAGATTGGACAGAGCAGGAAACCCTGCTTCTGCTGGAGGTAAGATCTGAACTTTTTAAATTTCACCGTTTTTTTCCATGTAATATTAATGTAAAAAACCAATCGTTGCAGGCTCTGGAAATGTACAAAGATGACTGGAACAAGGTTTCTGAGCATGTGGGCAGCCGTACACAAGATGAGTGCATCCTTCACTTCCTGCGGTTGCCCATAGAGGATCAATACCTGGAGAGCACTGAAGCTTCTCTGGGACCTCTGGCTTATCAGCCCATCCCCTTCAGCCAGTCTGGAAATCCAGTCATGAGCACCGTGGCATTCCTGGCCTCTGTGGTGGACCCGCGTGTGGCGGCAGCTGCTGCCAAAGCAGCTCTAGGTATATGCCATGTTTGGAACTCTTGAACAACTCTTCGCTATGGCAGCAGCTCAACGTTCTTTTTTATGTCTGTGGGTTAACAGAGGAGTTCTCCCGTGTCCGTGAGGAGGTTCCAGCGGAGCTGGTGGAGGCTCATGTGAAGAAAGTACAGGAAGCTGCTCGCAGCACTGGAAAAGTGGACCCTGCTTTTGGGTTGGAAAGCAGTGGCATTGCTGGTACAGCTCCCGAAGAGCCAGAGAAGACGGGTATGAGCTCTCAAACTCAGATGCTATACAAGATCATACAGCTTTTATCAAAACACTCTTTACAGAAATACTTTAAAGTAATCACGACATGCTTCACAACGTGCTTCTGAATTGATTTATTCCATTCATAGAGTTTCCTTTTCCTGTTCTCAGGTCAGGGTTTCTATTGGGCTGCAGAGAGGAACGATCACGTTCACGATCATTTTAAAATGTTAAAGTTAAGTTTTAAATTAAAACTGAACAGATTTTCACTAGATACAAATATCAGCTGCATTTATCAGAGTTGTGAATAATGTAAACAATATTACTACAAATCGATGATGTCATTAATGGATTACTTCTATTTTCAGTGATTCTTAGCGAATGATTTTCATGTGGCGAGTTATTGATCATGTTTGATAGCATCTGTGTTCATTAATGAATGAACACTATAAAGAACAGGATGTATTTAAACATAATTTTTTTAAAAAATTCAGTAATTAGTTTGTTTTTATCAATTTAACACCCTGATTAAATGTCAGTGATGTGCTTTGCATCACTGAAATACTTCACAATTTGTTTTAAATAAGTATATTTGATGCTGGCTTGATTGGTAAAAAGTACAAACCTTTTTTTTTTTTATAGTGTTGTGCCATTGTATTCCAAAGGTAGAGGAAAAGCATTTGAACCCGATGCCACATGGAATCTGGCATAAGTAACGTATTTATGTGTCAAGAAACAATTCGTATCTCGAAAGCAAGTTTCACATGTAAAACTCCTAATCCGTGCAACGCTCTCAGGAACAACAGAATAAGTAGATGAAAAAATGTTTCTTCAATCCTTAGATCTACACATTGTTAATGTAATAAATGATAATAAAACAGAATAAAACACACGCAAAATACGTACACAAATGTGAAACCTTACCTTGAGAGTGAGACGATGTGTCGGAGGAGGTGAAACGAATGAAAGAAAACATTACAGCACCACGTATGAAAGATAACTTTCTCGAGATATTTCATGAATTACTGACAGCAACACGGTTTCAAGCACGAGCGCAGACAGATGGAGAGACGCTTCTGAGAACACGTTACATGGTTTCTCTAGCTTGCGTTACAGAACAGCACTTTCCACGTTATAAACGTTATTTCTTTTACGACACCTTGACTGTAACATTTGTTATAGCACGTTACTGGTAATCTATACATAATGTTAACTTGATTTAAAGTGTATCAGCCCAGTTTTGCACTGTCTGCAATGGGAGAAAGGAGCACCAGTGCGACGTCAAACAAGCGAATAATAGAGAAGAACTTTTTAGCTTAAATTTTTCAAAAAAAAATTCCACGAGACCTTTCATATCTCGAACATTTCTCGAAGCAATCATATCTCGGGGTACCACTGTACAATCTCGGCCATCTGCGATGGACTGGTGACATCTCCGGGGTGTACTCTGCATCTCGCCCAATGTGTGCTGGAGGTAGGCACCGGCAGACCCCTATAACTCCAAAAATGGGAATAATCGGCTTGAAAATGAATCTCGGTCACCGTATAGATGCACAATAGGCTGCACAAGTACATAAAAAATATTTATGTAATTTAAATGACCTTACCAATATTAAAGAAGTTCTCACCGCATGGAAAAAATGCACAGTGCATGTGGAGGTGTGGCTTTAATAGTCCTGCTGTTCTGATCACTTCTCCAGTTTCTGTTCGTAGCATACTTCCACACAAATGACATGAAGGAAGATTTCCTTTGTTCTGTGATCGCAGATTCACTTACAGACAAAAAACGATTTATAGCTGATCAACTCGTGCATTCTGATAGTTTCAGCCAACATTCATGCTTTATTAAATTTTTTCAATTACTGTTAAGTACTCTGTATTTTACCAAGCTTTAATTTAACAAACTCACAGTTTATTCCCATATATTTCCGTTTATTGTAATGAATTCCCTTGGGATGTTTTCAGCTTTGAAAAATTTGCAACCATATTCCCCCTTCAAAAAAACATATGCTAAGGAATAGAATGTTAATTGAGGTTTTTGGGTAAACTTTAAAGATGGCAATTATTTTCTTGATCAGTTTATAGTTTTGTTTTTTATGTCTTATGTGTTTTTGGCGTCTTATGTATATATTATTTACACCTATGCTGCTGTGTGTTAGTGCTGGGCAAATATCCGAATGATTTATTGCATGCATTTTCTATGATTATGATTTGTCGCATTGCAAATTTAATACTTTGTCTGCAAACCTTTATTTGAAAAACGGGGATTTAATGGATATAATTTCACAACCGTTCTAGTATATACACTCACATGGACACTCCTAAGACTTTGATGTTATTTCTTCTTGCTTTTGAATTATAATGAAAACAAGTTTTTCTCTCGCATTTCAGTTGATAAAAAAGTTCACATCAATTAGAAATAGATCAGAAAACATTTAATGGTTAAAGTTATTACACTCTTTCCATTTCTTTTGAACCTGAGGGTTGGTGAAAATTGGTTCATGGTTTTTGCTTATGAGTAACAGCACAACCTGGAGAGTAAGCAACAATGTTTATGAAGTATTATTAATGTATTACTGCTATAGCTTTGTTTAACCCACAGGGGAAACTGTTTATAATGAAATAAAGTAAAATGATTATAACGTATGTAACGGTCACGGGCACTTTAACAATATGTATAACGATAAGAAAGTCTCCCATCCAAACAAACTGTCTGCTCATAGTAAAGGCAAAATGCCTATAAAGCAGAAATGCCCCCCTCCCCAAGTTCTAAACCATGGAGCCGATGGTAAAGTCCATACATGAGATTGTTTTACAGTTCCCTGTGTAGTTCCAGTTAATTCCACGAGATGGCATCCAGTGGTGTTTAACTTCGATCACTGGTAAACCCAGTGACCCTGATCAGCCGAGCTTTGTAGCAATCGTTTGCGCATGATGCATTTTAAAGTCTCCTGCCCTCCCCATTGTCACATTTGATCGACTCGCATAAGACAAATATATTGTGAAACATTCGTAATCGAGGTATCGTCTGTAACTGTGTTTAGTGGGTGTGTGCACCGCTGGCAGATGGGCCTCACACGTGGGCGGGAGTGAATCTGGGTCAGTGGCATGACCTACTATGAGATGGTGCTCCAGAGCTGCTAAGCCACTCACACTTTATTACATGCCCACAGTATTTAGTTTGCTCTTATGATCTGATGCATTTTACATCATTCCATTTTTTTCTTCTGCTTTAATTGCTGGTGCTTTTTTGTTGTTGCTTTTCTTCCTGTGCGTTTGAGATCGCTATTAATAGTTTGTACAGTTTACGAAACATATTTTTGAACACAATAGGTCACAAAAATTAAGTAAAATCATTTAAATCATTTAAATTGTCTGATTATTCAATTAATATCAAGGATATCTGTACAGTTGGGTAGTTTAACAAAAATGGCCACCAAATTGACTTCAAGCAGCATTAAATTTTTTTGATTAAATCCACATTTTACTTTTCTCTTTTGGCCAGAACTGCCCTGGACCAGTTTTTCTCCGTGTAAGATGATGCAACCTAGATGAGACCTATGGCTGAGATAATTAAACCCACATTGATTTACACTCAAAGTCTTATATTCATTGAAGGGCCATAAGCTACTTCTGTCCTGTTTCAGGACTTATCTGCCCACAAAAAATGGTCGTGTACAGAGTAGGTTATGGTGTAGGTGTGGTTTGGTAGAAAGAGGCTTGAGCAGCCAATAAAATGCGCACATACCTGCACTGAAGTGGGATAGAAGTCCTCCCGAATTGGAAGTGCATCGACAGACAAACGCAAACTGCTGATTTGCAATGTCCAGGTCCACCATTCTCCAGTTCTCTCTGGGAAAATGCCTGCTACAAATCCATAGTTTCCACGTTTCTGTTGATCAACCCACCGCTTGAAGCCAGAGTTTTGCTTTTTTTTTAATCATAGGGAAAGTCATGCATCACCTCAGTACCTTTTAAACAACACTTGCGACCCATTCTGAACTCCAAACTACTGTGAGGCCGTGCGACCTAACATGACGTGTCACAAGTTATTAATAATAAATACACGTCTTTTCATTGGATAATAGAGGTCAGACTTATGAATATGAATGAGTCATTGACGTCGTATAGGACAGACGCGTCACTTCCTGAGATTTCTTGTCAAACAGGAAGTCAGGAATCCTGAACAAAAGACAGAAATTACACAGTTTTACCCACAATGTAATGGAACAATACGTTTGTCTTGAGTAATGGTCAACGCATGTAAATCTATAGGGTAAAATATAAGGTTTTACATCCTGTGTATTGTGTCTGGTTTTTTCGTACATCTTTTCTTTGTTTCACAAATGAGCTGCATGATAATGCCTCACAAAAAAAATTATCTAATGTTAATAATAGGGCATAAATAATGTGAAGTTTATCTGTTTGGTATGTTCTGGTTCATTAATAATATGGTTTTCGTGAACTGATGCGGCTCTCCTCCTTCATTATACAGGCAGTGCAGCATAGCTAGAGGGGTGCTAATATAATATTAATTCACTTGTAAAAATAAAAAAAGTATTAACAGGAAAAGCTATTAAATGAATTCTCTCGTGAACAAGTTTTTTGCCTCTTCCGCTCTGGGACTTGTTTTACTAGCTTCTCTTATTGTTGGCATCAAACCTTGTGGTCTCTCTTTTTTTAAAAACCTTTGAAAGCTTTACATTTATTTTTTACAAAAGACAACCCACTTTAAAAGTGCTTTTTAAAAATGTGCATGACTTTAGAACCAACTTTTGCCTGCATGTTGTCTCTAACATGAATACTGAAAAGAACATTGCAATTGCACAACACACCAATTTTCTCACTCTAATAGTCTTACGTTGACCTCAGTTAACCATTATTAAATACTTGTGTATATGGAGTTTTTAGAAGACAGTCTTACCCCCAAAGATGAGGCGTTTATTTAAACTCTAAACTTTAAAAGAGATTACATCAGCTTCTGTACACGTTATAAATATGTATTTTAATCGTTTTATGTGGATAGGAAGTTGGCAAATGTTAAAAGTTATCAGAAAAGAGTTTTGTTTTTATGACTATGCTAAATATTTTCTACATTTTATTAGGACCTTTGAAAGTAAATAAAGTTTTGGATGAGGGGTTAAATTTCCTTAAAATAACCCAACGTTTTAACCCTCAAAGGCCCAGTGTTGCCATATGGCAACATTTTTTACAACTTAGGGAAAACACACCTAAAAATCTTTCTATCCTTCAACAAACCACATTTACATAAAGAATGAGTCTTATTGTTTAGCCTGGTAATGTCTTTGACTGGAAGAATATTCAAACAGGCTCTTTTAACGGACCACAAAGTTAGCTTTTACATAGCAACTTCACCCTTTTCCTCAGATGTGAAATAAAACAAGATTCATGTAAGTAAAACACCTCCAGTATTTTTTCTATGTAAAGTAAGATGTAAATATTGCCTTGATATCATTGTAGTTCTCAGTTTATACATTTATCTCTTATTTCTAGCTACTTTTATCCATGTTGCTATATGGCAACATTGGGCCTTAGTGGTAGCAGAATTCCCCTATGTACCATCCCCATTCAGTCAATTGCTATTCCTCTTCTATACATCAAAAACTTGCACAGACATCAGCTTTTTATCATTTAAAAGTTTGTTACACATTCTGTGTCAACTATTTGTAATCAAACGTTTTATTTACACATTTTTAAATTATATTACTGGTTTATTTCAAGTAAGCTCCAAGTTTCTGTAGCTTCTAGAATTTCTATATCTAATGTATTGCTCTTTTCCTAATTTTGTTTTGGATACCTTTTTTCTGTATGTTATTCTTGCTTGAGGGCAGTGTGATAATATCTTGAGGGATGTGGTGCTTAGTCATGTAAAATAAGGGGCATAGGCAATCAGTAGTTAGCAATAGGCTATAGGTGATGGGCAATTAGAGAGTCATCCATAGGCCAATAGGCCTTCCAGACGCTATTGTTTGAATAAATAGGTTCTTTTAAAATGTAGACTATCAGTGTAATCTGTGACGTCATTGAGGCCATGCAAAACCGGGAAAGTGATTTTGAGATGGACACTGAAGATGACACTGAGGAGGAGGGTTTTGATTCCCCCCAAAATTCCCCAATAAACATTGATTCCCCAATAAACATTGATTCCCCAATAAACATCTGCCACTTTGCCCCCCAGACTGTGCCCCGCAACAGATATCACTGCCAAAAAAAAGAATTCTACACCCCCAACACTGCCTTTTCAGGACAGTCAATTAGTTCTGATGTCATCTGCCCAAATACACCCCTTGAGTACTTCCGGAGGTTTGTGTCGGAAAAGATGATCCAATCATTGCCACAAAAAAACAAACAAGTACAATTTTCAAAAAAAGGAGTATCCATAAACACCTGCACAACAGAAATAGACCAACTGATTGGTATGTACCTCAAAATGGGCATAGTACAAAATGCCCGGAGCCAGAGTGTATTGGGAGACGGACACCAGATATGCCCCTGTTGCAGATATTATGTCCTGTAACAGATTCCAATCTCTACTGGCACCTTTACATTTTGAGAACAATTTGTTGGTATCAGAAGAGGAAAAAATTATAAAGTGTGGAAACTTCGACCATGGTTTGAGGATTTCAGGTGAAATCCTGAACCACTGGCTACACTTCTTTACTTTGCATCAAGTGCGACGTGCGTCTTTTCCTGTCAGAAAACAAGAACTGCTTTTGGGATTACCATCACCAGGCATTGATTGTACAAAACTCAATAGTTAAAAAAAAACACATAAGTTTTGTTAGGATGGAACTTTGTGTAACGCTGTTTTATTTTTTTTCATAGGATGTTTATAAACGTTATTTAATAAACTATATAAAAATATATGTATTTAGTTTTTTATTGTCATATGATATTGGTATGTATTTGTACAGACTAGAAATAAGATAGATTAGCAATACATACTTTAAAAAAGAGCTTTAAAATCCCACCAACTTGTTGAGACATAGTGAGAGAATCAGTGAAATTCTGCTACCCCTAAGGCCCAACGTTGCCATATGGCAACGTTTCTGTAAAAAGTCTCAAAAAACTAAAAAATCTTAACACACAAATTTATGAATCAATGACCTACAACAATGTTTCAAAGGTCAATTTTTTTTTTATAGGCTTTTTCTATATGTGGGTCTTTGGGGGTTAACCTCCCAGAAATGCATTCGGCCTCTGATTGTTACTTGTTCTTTTCTTTCTGCTCAAAGCTTCCGTTTGAAACAAACGAGATTTCTTTATTATTCCTTTCAGAACCTGCAGAGACTGAGAAGATGGACACAGATTCAGACTCCCAGCCAGATAAGGTCAGATGTCCTTCTGATCGGGGTACTTTACTGTTTCATATTTAGACCAGTTGTTTTACTGGGGCTTTACTGGTCTGCTACAGGCAGAGTCAAAGGACGAAGCAGAGAAACCCAGTGAGTCTGCAGAAAAGCCAGCGGAGGCAGAGAAGGAAAAGAGTGAGCCTACAGAGAAATCTGAGCCACAGGAAGAGGATGACAGTGGAGGAAGTGAATCCAAGGCGGCTGGTAAGGGCACGCAGAGAGGCACTCAATGATCACCCCCTTGAGATTTCACTCTTATCTGTCCATAATCTACCACATGCTTTAATCTGTGCATACACACGCGAGTACGGTGGCTATATTTGTTCAGAAACCATGTTTTTGTCTCTTTTTTTGTTTGTTTTGCTCAGAGCACAGTTGTTCTCATCACAAGTCATTGGCTCTAGAGTTCGTTTGGAACCGTTCCAAGACCACCTCCTTGGGAAAGACTGGTTTTGGTCTGATTTAGAGTTGCGTGTTGCGTTCGCACCTGCCCAAATAAACCAAACTAAAGGGGGAAACAAACTCTAGTTTAGCTGGATTCATTTGAACTATTCAGGTTCACTTGTGCCGCTGGACCAGAGGTCTGTAGTAAATGAACATAATGCCACAGTCACAAAATCTTTGAAAACTTAATCATGGTGTGATTTACTTACTGGGAAAAATAATTTCCTGAAGGCAACTGTTAGCTCTTGTCTAGTGTGGTGTTTGAAGTCTGTCGTGTTTTCCTCGGTCAGTCACATGAAACCCAAAATGCAGATCCCTTTCTACATCCATCTTTCTGCATCCATCTCGCGCTGGTCCTGCTTGCGATACACTCAAAATGTCAGAAAATCTTGTGTACATAATTGCGATACTGTCTTCATATAATCACATGCGGCTAAAGACGCGATTGTATTTATTATACAGACCAAATTTGAATGATATCAATGCAAGATTTTTTTCTAAACATTGTTCAGTGAACCCACGGTTGACTTAAACCAACTCTTTCATATTTTTAATAAGGGAAAGTGTGCCCTGCTCTCACTTTTTATGAAGAAACGCTTGTAATCCATTTAGTGAGCTTTATTTTTTTAACATCTTCCAGAGAAGGACAAAGAGGAGGCTATGGAGACCACTGAGGAAGAGGAGGAGGAAAAAGAGGATGAGGAGGGGCGGGAGGAAGTAAAGAAAAAGTTTGAGCTTGACATTGGAGAGGGTAACATCGCCACCGCGGCCGCCGCTGCTCTGGCCTCTGCTGCCACCAAAGCAAAAGTAAAGCATCCCAGAATGCAGTAGGGAGGAAGTGTGATGCGTAACACTTTCCCCATTATATTTGTTCTGCTTCGCGTCTCCTGTAAACAGTTCTCTCGTTTCTCCCTCAGCACCTGGCTGCAGTAGAAGAGAGGAAGATCAAGTCTCTGGTTGCTCTGCTGGTGGAGACTCAGATGAAGAAGCTTGAGCTTAAACTGAGGCATTTTGAGGAGCTGGAGACCATCATGGACAGGGAGAAGGAAGCTGTAAGTATTTGCAGGGTTCCAGGTGGAGCACGGTGATGCAAAATCACAATTTTTTTTACACATTTTCCTGATAAAGGTCAAACTTTTATTCTGTATAAATATAAAGATATTTGAAGTGAAAAGTACAAAAACAGACAAGTTATTTTTTTACGGTCAGAACATGACAAATGCTTCTCGGACGGCTCAGTTGAGTTAGAAAACAGTGTGAACAAATATATTAACAGCACCTATAAATATCTGTATAATAATAAAAAAATAATGTAAGACATTTGAAATTCAAACGATGTGTTAAGTATTTTTTGACAAGGCAGAGCAAAAACTATTCTGTGTGCAAAAAAAAAAGTCTAAAAAAAAAAGAAATAATAAATATTCTAGTCGAGATGAGAAAATGAAGCGTAAGACTCTGATAAGGTTCCGATGCACGACTGGACTAAATATCCTAAAATTAGTATTTTTTTAAGCATCCGCACTCCGTGTAAAAGTGAGGAGTCGCAGTTGGTGAATGTTTTCGTGCTGGTCGCTCATTTTTTGGATCCAAAACATGGATGAGATTCTAAAAACAAGGCTAACTGCTAGCATGTCTCTAGCTACACCATACGCAACGGTGCTTGTGACGGCTTCATGTCTTGTAGATTTTTTTTCCCTACATATTGCGGCCCTTGTTGGACAGTTTATTTCAGGAATGTATTCAATTATTGATTACTGATAACTCCTTTTAAAAGTAAAACTCTTTTGATTACATTATTTTTCAAGTATTTAGTTGCATTGCTAGTTACTAGCGATCTAGTGAGAATGACTAATGGTCAAACTGGTCTATAAAGATCCGTTATGGTCTCTTCAAAGAACTGAAAGTCACCTTCGGTAAAGAAAAAATGTGGGCAGACTCTGGAGTTTAATGTTCTGTGCCCGGGCTGCTCCATCCACACTCTTTATCTATTTTTAATCAGCTAGATGTATATTAACCAGATGTTGGCTGCAAGTTAGGAAGCTTTGGAAATGTATGCGAGTGTTGCTTTCCGGTGATTGGATTGGAAAACAAATAAGTGAAATAAAGCCTTCACTAACGATTGAAATCAAACACTCAAAGCCTGAGATGATTCAATGGTTTTACTGGTTTTAGCTGGAGCTTCAGAGGCAACAGCTGTTGACAGAGCGACAGGCCTTCCACATGGAGCAACTGAAGTACGCTGAGATGAAGGCCAGACAGCAGATGGAGCAGCAGGCAGCCGCGCAGCACAATGCTGGAGGCCACCATGGTCCTCCTCCACATGGACCTCCTCCTGGCATGCACCCCGCACACCCTGGAGGACACTCAGGGCATCCTGGACACTCAGTCCCTGGATTCCCACCCATGCACCACCCCTTGGGTCCTCACCACCCCACTCAGACAGGTCAGGATTGTGTTTCAGTTGCGCAGTTCAATATTGTGGTAACGACTCCTCACTGTTGATGAAAAGGTGGATGATTTCTACAGAAATGAACACGGAGCAGTTTTCACTTTTCAACCCAGCAGTCAGTTAGTATGAAACCTTTCATGAGACACTCTGCGCTTGTGTTTCTGAAAGTATTGTGTGCTGTTTGGGGCTTTACTGTGTTCCACTCATGCGTTTACGCCATCAAACCATGATTTTATCAATAGCCATGTTTTCATCAAAAGAGTCCAAGAGAACACAATCGCCACTTCCTGATAAACTGGTGCCAAATATCAAATGAAAAATTGAAATGGAAACTTATTTCCAATATAATAACTTACTTGTGTCTAACATGTTGGCAAAACGCAATATACGCTTTCATCTGATCTTGTTTTCCGTTTTTTGTGATCGGATTTGATGATCCCGAACCACTTTGATGACGGACTTTGAGGAATTTTTCTTGTGCAATGAATCGGTCCGTTGGTTAGATGCGACCGTTAATGGGGATGCGCATGAAGATAAATCAATTACTATTGACTCTGTGAATGCGTCGCCATCGTAGTTTATGCACGTTATTTTTTTCTCTTTGGATAAAAGTTTTCTGTACTCTTTTGTGATTTCAGAAGTGCTCAACAATCTTCCCCTCTACCTCGGTCCAGAATCTTTGTGTGATCGAAACGACTCAATCATGCAGATTTCGTTTATTAAACATCACAAAGTTCAGTTTTCCTACACTGTTTGTCCTTCTCATGAGATCAGGCCTCTACCATTGAATCCCAATAAGCTGTAATTATATTAAACAATTATTTTTATTAATTAAGAGAAGGGCTTCACAACAGAATGTTTTTGTAAAGCACCCTTTTATAAAAAAAGACATTTGTAACTTTAAATGACTTAAAACAAAAAGTTCAATGGGTCAGTTTGTGTCATTCAAGGACAAAGGGAAAGTGCACAACAACAAAAATAAATCAACTAATAATTGTAAAATAAAATCAATATTGTAAATAACTTTTTTCATATCAAGGTAGAAGCAAATCTTTAAGCTTAACACAAAGCCACCAGCTTTTTGAACATAACAAAACTTTCGGAGGAGTTTGAGAGCGATATGTTTAGCTCTCTAAGCTTTAAATTGAGCATTAATTACAAATGTCTTTATAAAATATTTCTGCTTACATTTGTCATTGATTATAGTTCCTGCAGAGCTAGAGGTCGCTGACTGCACTGATTGTGAGTGGGAACAGTTATTTATATCTCAAGCGGAGAGTGTTTAAAATGACTGGAAATGCATCTTCCAGAAGGGTTTAATACGGCGATGATGATGATGATGATGCTGCTGTTTTATCTTTTATCTCGAGATTCCCCTCGTTTCAAACAGAGAATCTTCCGCTGTGAGTCGCTCCAAACATCTTTATGAATGAAGGACTACTTTAAGTTTTCATTGATAAACTGCGCTGTGAGGATTGTCATGGACACGTGACCAAAACTGGCTCTCCATGTGAGACTGGTTAAATGGGTTTCTCTGTCCTTGATGCCGCTGTCAGTCTGAGAGAAAACCACTTCATATATTTCCGGATGGCACTCGTCAGTGAAGTGATTTGTTCCTGAAAACCTATGGATCCACGTTACACTGTTCCTCGGCATAATATCCATTGTGCTCACTTCAGAGCTGCATTCCTTTTACAAACCCAAATTTTCTTTTAACGTAATTGAATCCACCAACACCACGTAAAATCTCAGGAGACGATAAAAACTGTGTGATGTGTAAATGTTCTATTCCTAATTCCATTTATAAATTTATCTTTTAAAGCTTTTCATAGCTTTATGTACTAAAAACCTAAATAGAGGAGAAGTGAATGAGAGGAGCGCGATGTTGCTCAGCCAAGGCTTGGAACCAGACCTAGCAGAGAATACAGGACTGGAACAAATTGAAGCCGGAACATTTCGGACACTGTTCCAACTCTTTTTGTTCTGCTCGCTCACCGATAATATTGAACGTTGCATGAACCAGAAAACTGAGGAAGGACAACATGCTTTAATGTTTTTTTTATTTTACAAAATTATCAAATATTTTTATATAGCACTTTTATGTAGATGCTTCAAAGCAGCTTTACAGGAGGAGGAGCCTAATAAAGATTGTTCTGGCATTAGCATGTTTTCAGAAAAGGAATGGCTATATTCTTTTAGCTAAACCGTATTTAATGATGTTTAGGGGTTTAATAATGATAGTGTTTCGACAATCATTTAAAGAATTTAAATCCAGTTAAAAAGTTTTTATAAGTATATTTAATTAACTTAAGGCTCATGTTTTAGACATGAGGGAAAATGAGAAGAACCCAGAGGAAAAACCCACACTAGCAATTCTAGTTCACGTGGGGAGCTACACAGGGAAGCTGCTCTACTCAAAGAGGTGTGGCTACTGTGGCAGTTGTATTACAGGGGGAACCTGGGGATGGTCCCTTCATCTCCATGTGGCCCATTTAATTATGGAGATCCCAGACAAGCCGACAAAAAGTAATTATTCTAGAAGCTAGAGATTCTTGAGCAGGAAGATCCCAAAAAGCTGGTCACCGGCAGTCACCTGAGAGAAGACTAAAATAGAGAGAACAGTGCATGAGAAGAGGCAGAAGAATTTGGAGTTTTATCGTAATGATTTTACCTATGTTTTAATGAAAGCTTTGGGAGATGCATTTTAAATCTTGATCTCGGTACATTAGCTTCGATGCTAGATGTGAGAATGCCTTCCTCCTCTGGTGACTTTTACTGTCTCAGGAAGAACGGATATCCTTCACTCAGAGATCAAAGAGAGTCCAAGTATAGCGCAGTAGCTAATCAATCCTTTAAACGCTTGCAGCAGTATTTTATAGGAAGCCAGTGCAGTGAGGAGAGGACTGGTGTGATGTGATCATACTTTCTTGTTCTGGTGAGGACTCTAGCAGCCGTCCTAGATGACTACCTTTTCTGACAGAATGCAGTTTTAGTTACATATGAAATCTGATTCAAACGTCATGAAGGGGTTTTCATTTGTTAACGCGTGCTTGGTTTATGTCCCTGTTTGATTTTGCATCACATCTTTGCATCACATCCTCAAGGACTGAGGGTGATGTGTAAGGGATCCAGCACAGTTAAAGCCTTGGTCATGATTTTAACACGCAAAACAATAATAACAAAAAAAAACTAATTGTCTCTGCTTTAACAGAGCCTTTCGTTGAAATAATCACGTTTTCGTATCGTTCTCGATGTGTAAAGGCCTTTACTTTTTTATCTTTCAAGCAAAAACTTTATATTATGATCTGTCTCTTTGAACAGGACCAATGGTTGGACCAAACCAACCAATGCCAGGCCGAATGATGCCTGGACCTCCACCTCCGCAGGGTGGCATGCCACCCATGATGGGCCCCAGACACCCTGGTCCCCCTAATGGCATGTGTAAGTATCTGATCCCTAACTTCAGTCGCCTTGAGATGATTTTAGTCTAAAGTGGCTTGTTTTTTTTATCTTTTATTGCAGACCCAGGACCTCCACCACCTAGCGCACAAACTGATGGGATTGTTCCGGGGCCCCCTCCATCTGCCCCCCCTACTCGGGCTGCTGAAAACTAATAACACCCCCACCCACCCCACACACTGATACACATCAGCATTCAACTAAATCCAGATTAATCCGGGATACCCATAGACCTGCTGTCATCGCCTTTTGTAGATTTGCCTTTCTGATGATGGGTGGTTCATCTCTAAAGCTCCGCCCCCCACACCCCCTTCTCTCATTGAACTGAGCACCCTCCTTCTCACCGGTTAACACGCTCAGGGCACAAAGTCAAGAGTCCTTCCTGCTCTTGGCTAGTCGCGGGCACTGGCTTCTTCCCTCTGTGTTGGCTGCAGGCTCCAGTGTTTGAAGAGGGACGTCCCCCTCTGGTGGTCAGCCCCCTACTGATGGAATCGTATTTGTATATTGTGCTAAACACTCTGAAATCACACTGGAGCCATGATGCCGTTTCCTCACCAGTCCTGGAGTGCTGTAGCCTTGCGCGTTTGAGCTACGGTCTCCATTTTAGCTGGCGTCCACTCGCATCCTCATCTAGCTGATGGTCTACCTCGTCTTCAGTCCACTGCGCTCGAGTGGAGATCGTAACTCACACCAAAACACATTCCTCAAACTGCTGTTTTTGGAGATGAACCCACTCATGCGTTCATTCCTGTTTCGGAATGCGTACAAAGCTCTCCCGGTAGATGCATATGGCATCACACTGAAGTGATGGAGGAACTGTGCTTACTTTAGGTGTAGCTGGCCTCATGTGCTCCTCCCTTAGGTGCTGACCAATTAGCTGCCCCTCCTCGCTCTACCTCTCACTGCACTACCTCTCTGCTGTCTCTTCCTCTGTCGGCGCTTCTCTTTTCTTTACTTTGTGTGTGCCCACGTGACTGCTGCATCACTGCTGTGTGGAGACTGTTGTCCTCCTCCTCAGGTGAACCACCCCCTCGTTTAAACATGGCCCCACCCCACCGCTCCCACCTTACACAGTTCCGCTTCCAAAACTTTCCAGGCTGTACATCACAGGAAAAGGGTGGCCGTTCTGATGCCCATTCCCTATATAAATATATCTTTTAATGCTTTTTATTTTATGGTAATGTATTTTTAAGAAAATAAAGTTTGTGTAGACTCTGATATAACTGTTCTTGGAAGTTTGTAGCTTTTTCTTTTCCATTTTATCTGGTGGCACATTGATTCTGAGACCTGGAGACTGTCTTAATAAAGTGGGTTTTGTACTTTTTGTTTCAGTTTAAATGTTTCTGGTGTATCTAAATTAATTTACATTAATGTCGTCTGCAAAAGGTTTGTAGCAAGGCTTAACTTCCAATCACAAACTGCACTGGGGAATTGTTTAAAGACTTCTTTTCAGATTTATGGAAACTTGAAAGCTTTACTGAACACGGAATGTAAATATATTTAGTTAAAAGTATTAATAAATATTTGGTGCATCACACGTAAGAAAGTAAATCTTACACTGAAAAAATAACACTCTCTTGGAACAAAAAACTTCCTAGATCAAGCAAAATGAGAGTCTGCCAATGAGTCGAGCAGATTTTACTTAAAATTAACAAAAAATGCTGAAGGATCTTAAAAATGGACGTAAAAAGCTTAGTAAGTACAACTGCTTGAAACTTTGAACTTGTAAACGGTCACAAGTGTCTTAAAACTCCTCAAACTATGCATTCAAGAATGTGTTTAATTTTATTAAAAAAATATATATTTTAGACTGGACTATACAGACAGAAGCTGGATATTTATCCACTCCCTCAGGATTTAAATTAATGTCCAGCATCAGAGTTGTCCACCACACTGGTCTCGACTAAGAATTTCTAGTTTATTAAAACTTTTAATTTGTAGGCAAAAAAGCCTAATTTCGTAAAAAGAAAACTGATCTTTTTTTAAAGCACTACATAATCTTTTTTTAGTATATAATTAAACTACTTTTTAAGGAAAATGTGTATGAACACATGGATCTTTTCCTTTCGGCTGTTCCCAGTTTAGAGGTCGTCACAGCGAATCATCTGTTTCCACCGAACTCTGTCCTCAGTATCCTCTACTCGTACACCAAATACCTTCATGTCCTCTTTCAGCACATCCATAAACAGACGTCGACAAAATTGTTGGTACCCCACAGTTAAAGTAAGAAAAACCCACAATTCTCACTGAAATCACTCGAAACTTACAACAGTAATAATAATTAAAAATGAATTGAACATTAAATTATCTAAATCAACCATCACTTTTGAATTGTTTAACAATTATAAAAAAAAAGGAAATGGGGCTGGAAAAAAAATGTAACTCAATTTTTTGTTGCACAACCTTTTGAGGCAATCACTGCAATTAAACGATTTCTGTATTTGTCGATGATCGTTCTGCAGCTGTCAACAGGGATTTTGGCCCACTCCTCAAGAGCAAACTGCTCCAGTTGTCTCAGGTTTGATGGGTGTCTTCTCCAAATGGCCTGTTTCAGCTCCTTCCACAGATGTTCAATGGGATTCAGATCAGAGCTCATGGAAGGCCACTTTAGAACAGCCCAACACTTTTCTCTCAGCAGTTCTCGGGTGTTTTTGGCTGTGTGTTTTGGATCATTGTCCAGTTGGAAGACCCTTGACCTGCGACTGAGGCCAAGCTTTCTGACACTAGGCAGCACATTTCTCTCCAGAATGCCTTGATAGTCTTCAGATTTCATTCTACCT
>SRMA01027025.1:160892-193809 GCA_007224835.1 Danionella cerebrum
CCTCCACTCTTGTAGGTAACTCTATGTTCCTCCCTCTTCTGGAAATAAGTATTAACTACAGCCATTTCCATCCTCTTGGCAAAGTCCACCACCATCTGTCCTTCTAGGTTCCTTTCCTTAACACTGAACCTGCCCATCACCTCCTCATCACCTCTGTTGCCCTCGCCAACATGCCCATTGAAATCTGCTCCCACTACTACTCTCCTCTGGGAACACTCTCAATCACCTCATCTAACTCACTCCAAAATCTCTCCTTCTCTTCCAACTTACAGCCTACTTGTGGAGCATAACCACTCACTACATTCAACATCACCCCTTCAATTTATAACTTCAAACTGATCACCCTGTCTGACACTCTTTTCACCTCTAAAACATTCCTCACAAACTCCTCCTTCAGGATCACTCCTACCCCATTTCTCTTCCTATCCACACCATAGTAAAACAGTTTGTATCCTCCTCCAATACTACGCGCTTTGCTACCCTTCCACCTGGTCTCCTGCACACAGAATATCTACCTTCCTTTTCTCCATCATGTCCACCAGCTCTCTACCCTTCCCTGTCATTGTACCAACGTTAAGAGTCCCTATTATCAGATCTACACTCCTGCCTTTCCTCTTCTCTCTGTCTACGAATCCTTCTCCTCCTCTCCTTCTTCGACCAACAGTAGTCCAATTTCCACCGGCACCCTGTAAGTCAACAGCACCGGAGGCGGTCGTTGTTAACCCGGGCCTCGACCGATCCGGTATGGAAATCGATTTGGTGACTCGCATATTTGGTTTTTGGCATGTTTTACGCCGGATGCCCTTCCTGACGCAACCCTCTCTATTTATCCGGGCTTGGGACCGGCACAGAAGTCACTGGCTTGAAACCCCTGTGGCTAGATTAAATATGCTAAATAACTGATATCTTTCATTTCTAAACTGGATAATTCTTAAATAATTTGCAGTTTGTTTTAGAAAATCTTAGTGTTAGTGAAGTCATTGCTCCAAAAAGTAAAATTGTCCTTTTATATTTAGTTAAATCCGTTGAGTCATCTGATCTTTTTAAATGGTTGCTGTAAAAACTTTAGATGTTTTGTGATGAGGTGTGGAAGAAGACAGGTGATCGAGCCTAAATGACTTAGATTTATTTACAAATTAGGACAAAATCCTTATGAAATCCAGATTTTTAAAAGTGTTTCATTGTGATCTGGTGCTCAATCAACTTTCTGTTAATATTAATGACTTGTATCTCTTTTTTTTTATCTGAGATTTAAGGAATACATAACATCGAACATCTGTTTAAACTTTGTTGCTATGTGTCGCTATAGTCCACACTGTAGGTTGGTCTCAGACACTGTATGGCCGGGTTATAACAACTTCCTGGTTCATGTCAAAAATGGTTTTGGAAACAATTGGCTTATTTTTGTAGATCTAGAAAAATGTTCTAATTTTCTTCTTGAAACACAATCTGAAATAGCAGTAGAAAACTCCAGAAAATGTAATATCCATGTCGTCAGTATGTGGTGCTATAACTGAAACTAGTTTACAATATAGATTCGTTCAGATATAGTCTCATTACATGCATAGCAAATTTTCATTGTGTGGTATGGCTACGAACAACTTCCTGTTTCTACCAACATTTTGGCGCACCCCCTTTTCAAACCCCTATCAGTTGTAGAAATTGAAGTACGTTTATTCCCTCAAAAATGTGTTGAAAGCCATGAAACAATAATACTCTGAGCAACAACAATATTGTTCTATGCAACGTCAGTACTCAAGCCCTAAAGAAAACTTAATTAGTAAAAAATAATCACGCTTTAGGGATTTTAAAATGTCTGTCAAAAGGAATCTGCCACTTCTGTAGTCAGCCTCAAGTGGTCAGTCGGAGAACTGCAGGATTGTCACTGTCTATTACGCATCAAGAGAGAAAGCAGGTGTTTGCTGCTGGGTTGACGTAAAGTGTGTTGGACGCAGATCGCTGATTGAGGTCAAAGGCCGCTTGATGGTCCCGCTGAGTGTAAAAATAAGACCCAACTAAAAGACACCTTTAAAATGTATTCTGCTTAAATTTCCATTAAAATTATTCTATTCACTGAACAAAAAGCATTTTTAAGTATTTGTTTTGAGTTAAGCTGCTTAACTGATCTGAAAAAAAAAAAAGACTTGGGTTGAGAATGTGGACCTTCGAGGCGGATATCTGTCTCTGTCATGTCAATGCCCAAATCATCATTTTGTACTTTAAAAAAAATAATAAAGCAAAATAACTCTGACTGGATTATTTGTAATGAGGCATCTTAAGACTTCAACACCATTGCTTTTTCTATACAAATTCTGCCTCTACTAAATGCTCACAGTGTAACCCATGCAGGGTCTGTCTCTTTAACAGCACGTGTCTGTTTTTGTTTTCAGTAAGTGGTAGATGTTAGAAGAAAACCTGTGCTCTGCACCTCTCCTTGCCGCTCCAAGCATTTTGTGAATCTTTAACGGTTATATCCTCCCGTAAACTCATTCTGGCTCATTTTTCCTTTGGTTTACGTGTTGGGTTTGTAACAATAAGAGGAAATTTCTTAAACCTGAGACCTGGTCAGCCTAAAAACCAGATCTCTACTTCTGCTTGTATTATATTGTAGTGTATTTTTTAATATACAGTGTAGGTGTGTGTATATTTAAGAACAAATTGTGCTGTACACACAACTAAATAACAAAATAAATTACAAGATGTAATCAAATGAGAACTGGCAAAAATTCAGATTTATAGTGGCTAATTATTTTATTAATACTGAAAACCAAAATTTAAAACGCCATTGCCATTAGGTGGCGCTATGAATGAGAATAAAATTTGTATTTGTACGTATCTCGAAATTTTCTCTTGTGAAAATTAGTGAACGAAGTATCTCATCAATGTTAAGTGCTCTATTTCCTGTGGCCACCTGGTAGCGCTATAACTGAAAATGTAGGTTGGTATATCGATGTGTTCAGGCAAGGTAACACACATTGATCCCAGTCATACATTGTATAGCTGATTTATTTACAACTTCATGGCGGAAACATTGAAATTCATCAGTCCGACAAGCACGAACCGCTCAACGAATTCAAAAAAGCTTAACATTGCAGAGGCCTTTAGATGAGACGGCCAGAGTTTGATGGGGATCGCATGAAATCTCTAAGAGGAGATTGTTAAAATACAAGGTTAAAATTGTACTAGATTTTAAATACCCTTGTCCCTTATACAAGTGTTTCAAATTATAACGTCCTTCAAACACCATCTGAAATAGCATTCTAAAACTGCAGAAAATTAGATATTCCACGTTGCCACTAGGTGGCGCTATAATAGACACTGTAGGCTGGGATATAAACTGTGTCTCGATCCAGAGGTCTGCATTCTCCCGAGTGTGTATTTCAAGACCACTTACATCACAACGCTGCGTGAAGATCGTCTCATTCAGCCAAAATGAGCGTTTTTTATTATTTGTTTTTTTTTTCAACAGAATTAACACAAAACATTTTTATTAAGGACAGTATTCAAGGGATTCTTTAAATGCTGGTAGTGAGCGTAGAATTTTAAAACGTATTTTTATTTAAAAAATATGACGTTAAAAACAGTAACAGGAAACCAATTAAATTTGAACTAAATATTTTGGTGCATGTCATTAAAAGAAGCAGACGGAAACTTGTCAGAACAAAACTATCATGTTTTAGTACAATGACAGCGTTGACAAAGAAAATACAAAAAAGGAAATAGAATTATTAAAAATAAACCCTAAAACTCTTCAGCAACAAAAAAGTACACAGTGATCTTAAACTTTCTCAAAGAGATAAAAATTAAGTATAAAAGAAAAAGATGAATATTACAAGAACTTTTTCTTTGGTAATTTTGGGATACGAAGTACGGATCCAGCTGGTGGTGCTGAAGCACCTTAAGCAAACTGCCAAAAAAAACAACAGAAGAAGAGGCAAGACCGTCCCAATTACCAATGCAGCCTTTGAAGGATCCTCCCAAGCTGTAGCCTTCAGAGGCTGGGTAGGCTGAGTCCTCCAAAGGCTCCTTGAACCTGGATTTTTATTAACATCTTGTTCAAACCTGGACTCTTAACACACATGGCAAGTTTGAACCTGATTTTTATTAACGACTTCCTGTTTATGGGAAAATTTCAACTCTTGATTCGACACTGTGCACATCTCTAGGAGGAGTTAGGCAAAGCAGTTAGCAAAAGTTGCCATTTTTAGGTGTTTTTTGCTAAGTCTTGGTACCTCACGCATGTCGGTCGAATTTCATTCGGCTACGACAAACTGTTGTGATTTTTTTACGTCCATTTTTCATACTCCAAGTTTTCACCACTTCATGTTTAGAAAAGCCACAAAACAATTATGCTCTGAACAATATCTATAAATTTCACAGTGGTAGGAAACCACACTGTTTTTGTTTTTTTTTTACAATAATAGTTTCCAATTTGTGGAGCGGTTCTTTAAATAGAGAATGGCCATTCCTTTTATGTGATATTGTCTTTGGACTGCACAGCAAACTCGTGCTTGTTGACGGCTGTTCATATGTTCCGTAATTAAGATTTATTTCCTCCGGCTTTAGGGGCTTGAGACAATGAGGTCAATCTGCATCCACTCGGAAGAGCTTGTCACTTCTTTTTTTGCTCATCATCTCCCTCTTTTTCAACCCATTTTACCCCATTTCCTCTTCCACTATGCCACTCGTTTTTTTCTCTCCCTGGCTCTCCAGTCGCTGCCTCATCATTCACCTCTGTAACCATGGTGGCGGCACATGAGTGAAGCTGAATGGTGCTGGATGTAGTGGCGCATGTGTCTAGATCAGAAAACCCACCCAAACTGCACGGCTGATTTCTTTAAATGAAAAGTTTTGTTTTCAAAGGTTGATTCATTCAACAAACGCTTCACTTGACCGTAGCGTTCATTCTGGTTTGGAGAGAGGTGAGCTGCTGTGGTGCATTTCAGTCTTGATTGATTGCAGATTGATTTGAAATGTGACATCCTTATGGAACTGGAAGAATCCTCAAATGTTGTCTTTGAATCGAAATGACAAACAGAGTTCGGCATCGTGCAGATGGCTCGAGCTGCCAGAAACGCTGCCATTGCGTTCTTGATCAAATATAAAGGATACTCCCCTTGTCTTGTTCAATGTGTTTGATGGAGACATTTAAGCATTACATGTTTGTGCACCCACACTATCTCTGAGGACGTTTCCATGGTAACTGGTCTCATGGTTCTGCATGTGGAGTGGCAGGAGAAGAGGCGTTGTTTTGTGCTTGAAAAACTGAATATTAAAGCAAGGGCTCCTGTAAATCAGACAACGAAGACTCTTCATCAAGAGAATTGTAGTCAGTTAGACCCAGAGATGGTAGCCGCTGTCTCTTATTTGCATCCTAAAATAAATCACTCCCTAATCAAGATCCCTGTGGTGTTTCATGTGCATGACCTATATAACAACTGGAGGGTCAGCAAGTTCATATATGCACGCGCATTTCTACAAGACTCAAGCAAGCTGATTCGAATCAATCAAACCCTGACAGTTTGGATTAGAAATGTAGTGCTATTCCATAACATTATGGGAATTTTTATTCTTGGTATGTGGAAAAATGAAAACGTACATCGTCAACTTTACTCATTTGGCACTTTCCAATATATTAAACTGTACCAACATGTACTTTGGCTAATATTGATGAACTGAATGGAAAGAACCGCCCTCTAAAATTAACAAGGAAGAGCTGTTTTGGATTTTCTACCTAACAATTTGAAGAAGAGGTCCAATCCGTGAGCTTTTTTATATAAAATGTCAGTGATGTAAAGAGTACAGAAATATCCCACTCAAGTAAAAGTAGCAGTGTTTGCCAAAAAAGTATTGAAGTACGAGTGAAAAGATACTCTTCTAAAAATACTACTGAAGAGTATTACACTGATAAATTATTCCACCTTAAATCCTACAAATTATAAATGTAGAGGCATATTCCTAAGGGTGTTTCTAAGCAAGATAGACATAGAGTCGAGGTACAGAGAAGGAAAAGAGAGAGTGAGATGGGGAAAAAAGAGAGAAAAGGGAGGGCATGAAAGAAAAGAGACAGGTAGATAGCACGAAGAGAGAGATATACAGGAAAAAGAGAGGAGAGAAAAAAGAAATGGAAACAGGAAAATAGAGAAAAAGAGAGAGGGAGAAAAGAGAGGAGCAATAACGAAATAGAGAGAACGAGAAAGGGAAAGAGTGATATGGAGAGCACAAAACAGTAGAAAGACAGAAAAAAGAGCAACTGCTACATTATTGAACATTATACAATTTTCCAGGCGATTGACAAACGGTAAAAGAAAATAAGCGAGCTGTTCTTCTGATGATTGTATTGATGTGATCGTATGGTAGTGGTTCCATCGCTAGATCTCATTTTTGGGGATCATTTCTTTATACGCAATCTGATTGGATGGGAGAGGCGCCAATCACTGTAGATACAAAGGTAGTTACGAAGAAAAGTAGTGCAGTAAAAGTACATATACAGAACTAAAAAATGTACTCAAGTAAAAGCATTTTAAGTCGAAATTACAGTTTCTACTCGGCAATTTACAGTAATTTAAGTATTTGTAATTAGTTACTTTACAACACTGTTGAATATAAGCTACGGTAAACGTTCAAGTAGTGGTGGTGGTGATGTAATGCTCTCTCTGCCGAGATGGCCAGCTCCAGACACTGGAAAGTCAACCAACAGTAACATTTCTCAGCTTGGTTTCAACCTAATTGGGATGTGCTTGCTGTGTAGAACTTTGGGAAACACAACACTGTGACTGGTAAGTGATGCTTGAAACGAGGCATGGTGGGTCCTGGGCAAGCAGGAAGGATTTGTGGAACTGTAGTCAAATATTTATACTGGCTGATCTTCCATTTCTACTCAGATCATTACCTCATGGACTGGCTGCGAATATTCAAAACTGTCGACCAATCAGATCAATCACAAAGTTGGTGTCTCCTGATCTGAACCCAATCGAACGCCTGTGGGGTTGTCCATCCAGCGTCCAGCTCTAAAAGACGTTCTTCTTGAAGAATAGACAAAGGTAGATGCTGCAATCTGTCGCCAACACGTTCATTCCATGCCTAGAAAACTTGGTGCTGTCCGTAAAAATCATGTTGCTCAAACAAAACACTAGATGTAGTAGTTTTTGGTGTGTATTCATTTTACCAAATTGATCGATTATTAACCTTAATTTCATGTTCAATAAAATGTTTGGAAATGGTTCTTTTGTTTCTGAGGTACTGATTTGTAATTTCAAAAGGGGTGTACTCACACACTATTTGCCATCTTTGAAAGTAAGTCAAGCTTCTTGAATAACAATGGTAGATGTGTTTTTTTTTTTCAAACTACTTCAGAACAGTGACACCAGCAGAAAAAAATCTTTAAAGGCCCCCATCAAATCTACGAGTGTTATCTGTTATTTGTTTAGCCGTACATGTGAATTAATGGTCAAAAATATGGTGAAAATAACCAAATTCAGATGTTATGAAAAATACTATATTCCATATAGTGAACATGATCACACTTTATCAAATGTTGCATTTTATTGTAGTTTATCAAGGGCTAGACACTCCCTGATGGCCTTTCAAAGTAAAGTATGCTCAAGTTGCCAGCAGGAAATTGAGACCATGCCTGGGCGATTCTATGTAAAGGGGACTGATGTCATTTTAGTAAAGCCACCTATTTCCCCATGACTTATAAGGCCCCTGTTTAAAGATCCCATATCCGGTTTCTGATTATTTCCTAAAGCTGTAAAGCAACAGTTGATTCATGGACTGACTTTAATGATTGGACACATTTCGGTTATTGACAGCGAGCCTTTATTCTTATTTTTTCCTTTGCTTCCAATGGATCAGAATAGAATCCCATAGAATCATCTGGGGCTGTGGTACGCAATAGCACTAAATGAGAAGCATTTCAATATTTATTATGATTACTCTGCGTTCTTCTCATATGGGTTTCTTGTGCTACTGACAAGCTGTTGACTGCATGTGAGCTCCACTGTAGGAACTCATTAAAAATGGAAGTTGCGAAAGTAGGCCAGCAGCTCACTGATGTGAAGGAGAAGAGAAAAGGAAGCAGGTCTGCGTCACTTATTGCATGTTCATTGTTTATTGCTACACATTATGTGAGAAGTCACTGGTGTATCTGTGCAAAAAAATCCATCAAAGCATGACTCGTGTAAATCCTTGTCATTTGGAACGAGAAAAAAATACAAAAATTCTTTTTTTGGGCCATTTTTGCCTTAATTTGGAACTTATATACAGGAAGAGATGTGGGTAGAGAAAGGGGGAAGGTTGTGAAACGACAACAGGTTCGGGATTCGAACCTGCGTCACTCTGCGCAACTGCGCCTATGTGTCCGCCACACCGTTTGCTATACCACGGGACCAGAAGACATAAATACGTAATGCATTGCTTCAAGGCTGTGGAAATATTAGCAACTCACAGTATATGGTTCAGTAAGTTACAGTTCAATTTATTAGCGATCAAAGTAGGTTTGATCATCCATTTCAAAGATGGATAATAACATGTGCCTCCACTACAGCAGGGGTCACCAACCACTGGGCAACTGACTGATGCTAGTGCCGGTTTCTAAATATGAACAATTAGAAAATACTTGGTGGTAAATGGCTGGAGTGTTGGTAAAGGCTGGAAGGAAGTGGATTGACTAGGCTGTGGTACTAGATGCTGAGTCCCAGTGAGGCACTGAAAACAACTGCCGAAGCCATCAACAAGAGATTAAAGGCAGGCGCGAAGCCAAAGCCAGGACTCAAAAAAGTGGCAGGAGGGACCCGATAGAAGCACAGCACTGGCAACTCTTAGTGGACTTTGAGAAACAGCTAAAGTTCCCCTAACACCTTGTCAGTACTACTCTTAGTCCAGATATACTTCTGTCAGAGGCCAACAAGTTTATCATTATCATAGAGGTGACAGTGCCATGTAAGAGGCCCATGAGAGAAAGCCGACTAAGTGCGAACATCTAGTCACTAGCCATCGAGAGCTGCACCCTCGCTCCTCATGGTAGGCGAGGTCTATCTACCAGTTCTTCTCCATTTCTGTTTCTTTCAAGTCCCCCATGCCAGTAATCCACAGATAGTAAGGTGGATGATCCCCAGGCTTTGGTAAACCTACCACAACCCAGGGACTGCCTTTAGATGGGCTGTGCAAAGTGGAGCTCTACCACCAGCACACCTGCCTCCGGCCCCTTGACCACCTTTTCCTTCTTCTCTGGCCTCTGTGTTCTCCCACTGCAGCAAGCCCTCAACCAAACAGTGGGCCCCCACTTCTAGCCAAAGGCTCAGAGTGCCCCCGTATTTCCATCTCAGCCTCCCGTTTACCTTGTCCCTGCTTCCTTCTAGATGGCTACCAGTGGTCCTTCCAAAGCTGAATGGCATTCCTCTCTGCCTCCTACTTTGCAGGGCACTCTTTCACCCCAGGACAGTCAGCATTGGCCGAGTTGCCAGGACGCCTCCCATCCAGTGCTGCTTTCACAGCCTCTTAGTTCCTGTTCACGTTCTCTCAGACCATTGGATACTACTTCAAATCTCATTTTTCCCTCTTCTCTGCCCTTGCAATGTCCACCCCTTCCAGTCCTCCAAGGGGCTGATATTGATCAGGCTTCCACCCTGTCCCTCCCTCCCATTCCGGTCAGTTCAGGGCCACAAATCTTCTCTTTCACCAAATTCAAAGCTGATTTATTTAACAGGGTATTCTTTGGATGCAAATGACTGTCCTGTGTTATCTGCGGCTCAGCTGCCCAATGACTTGCATACTCAGACTTCAAATCATTGGGCAAACTTCTGATCATTTATAAAATGTGCCTTGGCACAGAAAAGGTTGAAAAACACTGGAGACACTAGAGACAGTGTTCCTGAGGCAGAAACAGGAGTTGGAACGTGAGGTACCATAGCTGAAGATGTTGACCTTCTCCTCTGGAGTGTCCTGGTTGCAAGGAGATGAGTGCATCAGAGAGACTGCTCATGTTAGATGTTTGAAGGGCAAAGCTAGAAAGGCCAGGTTGACTTGTTCAAGGAGAGAGTGTAACTATATCGTAGAGAGACATAGACATTGGACATGGCTGCAACAGAGCGGGAGAGTGTGCAAGGTGAACTAGTCTGCAAACAACTGAAGGAGTTTCACCATCCAGACCGACAACAATAACATTATTCATTGGCCCAGTCCTGCTCCTGTTTATCTGGCTGCCCATGACCCGGGTACTATGTCACCATAGTGTTAGGCACGCTTAACACAGAGCCACCTTGGAGAAGTTGAGGAACTAACTTTTCGCGTATCCTTACCACTGGCCTGGGAAAATAGTGAGACACCTGTATCGAAATGGGAAGCCTACACCGCAAAACTCCCTTTTACTTTCTGCACAATTACACCACAGATTCCTCTTTTTAAAAACTGTGCTGCACTGTGAGCTAGCCACTTCATGTTTAATACAGCTCATGGTTTTATTTGCTGATTTCAACTATGTCTCAGTGTGTCCGTGTCTCTCTCGCCAAGCGTGACAAAGAAGTTAGAAACCCAAATGTCTAATCATCAAATCAAGCTAAAACATCCATCCATTACCCACACTCCCAATAAATTTAAGCTTCACTTCCCCACAGATTTCTCATTCTGATCACATCCAGTGCTATTTACCTTTTCTCCCAAGTCTCCAGCATTTGCCTCCCCTTGGATCACTTTTGTGTTCCCATAGTTTGGATTACTGTATTGTTGTGAACTCTAAAAAACGTAGTCTGTACTCTTTCCCTGATCTCCCGTCTGTCTACTTGCCTTTTCCAAACGTGAACATCAATAAAGACTGAACACATGTTTTTGGATGAATTTGTGGTAAGGCACAAATATACATTTGATGTAGTACTGATGTCCTTTTGGCACAATAGAATTCATCCTTCTCTGGATATTTCCTCATTATTTCTATTTATAATCCCTGTAAGTAAAAGAACAAAGGGATGCTATTGATCATGATGTTAATCCATCCTGCTGTCGTTTATGTTGTCAATAAATCATGGAACCAACCACAATATTCCTGTAATCTGTTATTATGGCATTAATGTGCATGTGTCTCTGTGAGTGCGTAAAGATATAATCCAGCTTGTCTGCTGCACAGCAATGGCCCACAGCCGAAGCAGCGTTCAGGAAATACAGATGGGGGGATGGGCCACCAAAAATGGTGAGGAGGGGGCTGCACAAACAGTTTAGTTCTGCTCTGGTTGGCAGCACATAAGCCTATATGATCCAAGCTCCAGCCGGTCCCGAGCCAGGAATAGCAGCGATAGTGGCTAAAGTTAAATAAAGGGATATGAAAGCTCTGAAGTAAATGTAAAAGTAAAAGGAGGGGCTTAGCTCTGGTCATTTGAACTGAATTATAACATATTGTGGATACATTTAGTCTTTCAGAAGTTCATCCGAGTGAACATGTCTTGGACAGAATTTAGTCCTAAAATTGTTGTGGCAGGGTGCTTCATTGAAGATGAGAGAAGGAGCTCTGTTACCCAGAAAGAGCGCGGTGTAGAGCTCTTACTTCTCAACAACGAGGCTGATCAGGCATATGTTTCTGATGCCAGCCCAGGCAGGTGTTTCAAAGTATGTTCCATTTAAAGAAGACAAGCTAATAGGACTACCCAGTAATCACAAAATGTTCCCCTTAAGTAAATATTTGTTTTCCTGTTGTTATTTTTATTTAACTTTTGATTTTTTTGTGCAAACCAAAAATTAATGTTCCCAGAAATTTCCCTTTTGGTTATTTTTGTAAATGTGTTCCATTTTGTCAACCATTAAACAACATTCTTTTTTTGTGTCAGAGGAGCAGGATGGTTAGAACAGTCAAAGGCAACCCACAGACCAGGTTTAATGCTCTTGCTACACCTCATTTTAGAATAAGGTGCTGTTAGTGATTAAACTAAAATAGAGTTATTTAGGCAATTTGCAGTGGCAGAAAAACAAAACAGTATTAGAAGAAAAACACTTGATACCTACAGTAAAATTTGTTTACATCATATATGCTTTTTTGACTTCATGAACACCTTCATGATTTTGTGACATTGGTGCCATATTCTGATTTCCAAAAATCTGCGCGGTCTCAGACAGGCTTCTTGGAGGTTGTTGAACATGCTTTATTATGCATCAATGGTGCAAAATAACTTTTGTAATAAAATAAAATGAAATCTGTAAAACTTGTAACAAAATAAAAGCTCTCTTAGAATTTTTTCAAATAAATAAATACGGTAATATAAAATGTTCTAAATATGAAATCAAGCTTTAACAATATAATACAGGGTAATATGATTTTTTTTTTTAAATAAACACAAAAATATATTTTACTTTAATATTTGCACTGAATGAGCAGATTATTTTGAGAGGTATTCATGATTCAACACAAGTTAATTAAAAATCTTTATTACGGTATTTATTAAAATGTTGTTTGCAGCTGATTTTGTTCTTTTTGTGATCTGTGTTGTTTTTCGTCTAGTAATAACCCCCTTTGGAGCTAATGCAAAAGCATCACCAAAACACAATCATACAACAGGGACGAGAGGATTATTATGGATCTTTAACCTCAATTTTTCTTGTTGACTGGAGGATGTTATTGTAAGATATACATGTGATACATAACTGGAGTTTCTCTAGAGGCCCACTTAAACAAAAGTGTGATACAAATATGGTTTAATGTATATTTTTTTCCTTGTTTTACGCATTTGTTTTCCCAGTGAGGTGTTTTAACTTTAAAAAAGAAAGAGAGTTGAAGGGCTTCCTTCACCACGATGAATCCATAATGGATTATTTACACACTCCAAATAGTAATAATTGAAGAATTGAGTTTATTTCAGCACTTTTAAAGTGTACAGTTGACAACCACTTCGACTTTTTGTTTTTTTACACTTTCAGTGCTTTTTTTCACACTATTTTGATCTTGTCTTTGGTTTTTGGTGGGATAGGACTTGTTATTTTGTCTCTACACTTTGATTTTTCATATAAAACATAAAAACTGTTTGTTCTAAATTCACTTTTATTTCTTTTCTTACAGTGTTCAATGTGACCATCTTGCAGTGCCACACTGCAAGGCAATAAATTAAACTGTTAGTAGAATGCTTGTGACTTTTCACAATAAGCGATTAAAATCTAGAATTTTTCCACAGTATTTTAATCATTTGATTAGAACCCGTGCACAAAAATAACCAAATACTAACAACTTTGCTATTAGTTAAATTGATAATTTCACATGCAGTGTTCATTAATGCGCTGCCCTTAACCTTTCAGACAGATTAATAACCTCCCTAATTAATTTTTAACCACCATTTCCATTGTAATCCTATTTTTAAAACTGTATTAATTCTTATAATAGAAGCAGTCTAACATTAACAGTGTCTGTAAAATACAGGAGAGAGATTTGCTTTCAAGTTCATCGAATATATTGAATTATTTTGTGACCAGTCTTGATCAGTTGTGAGCTGTAAAATATTCTTTAACATCAATCTAGTTTTTTAGGGATATGAGCGTTGATGGCATGAAGGAACGTGAATAAACTGCCAACTTCCAGAATATAAAGAACAATAAAGTTTAGACGATTTATGGAGAATGTGCAAGAATTAATAAAGCAAAAGTAGGCATGTGCATAGATTTAGGCACCTTGATTGTTGCGAACCAATCTCCAGGACGGATGCACGGTAGAATGCAGCGGACCTCCAGCATCCGGAACCGAAACTTGGCCAGGTGACGTTCAGACGCCTCAGGTCCAAGATTGGTCGCAGCCCGCCTGCTTTTTTTGGTACCAAGAAGTATGGGCTGTAAAACCCATGCTCCACATCGGCTGGAGGGAACGGCTCGACTGCACCTTTCGTCAAAAGGGCATCGATCTCCTCTCACAGTAATTAGGCGCCTGTCCAAGGGACAAGGGTATGCACCATGCCTCGAAACCTGGGGGCTGTCACGAACTGAATCGTGTAGCCCTGCCAAATTGTCCGGACCACCCACTGTGAGACCCTGGGAAGCTTCTGCCAGTCTCCCGGCTAAGCAGTCAGGGGTAAAGGTCGGGACGTGCCAATGGTCACCATGGCGGGGCCGCCCGTAGCCGGTCCTGAGGGCGGAATCACCAGGGGCGGACCCTGGGTAATGGTTAGATGTGCCCCTGCGCTCTCTGCCATGGCCAGTGGAGCTCGCACCCAAGTTGGGGTCTTCGTCGGAGACCGAGGAAGGTAAACCCCAGACCACAGGGTATGCCAGTCCACTATTCTCGGGAAGGAAACGAGATCTTTCTTTAACACAATAGGTCCTCCCCAAGGGGAGCTGCGTCTGCTTCTTACTAGAAGCTCTCGTCTGCCTTCGAGAACCCTCCAAGGTTGACTGCGTCTTCGACTGTGCAGGGGTCTTACTCGGACCAGAAGGCGAAGGAGTTGACCGTGACGGAGTAGCTCTTTTTGGCGGTGCACAGGCGGAGAGGGATCCAGCACGGAAGCAGCGGGAGCCCGCCGCTTCCAGTGTGGAACCATGAGCTCGCCCAGACCCTCCGCCTGCTTTCTGATCGTGGAGACCTTTGACGCAAAATCATCCACAGCGATGTCAAAGAGACCATCTTGGGAGACAGATGCATCCAGAAACCGGTTTCGGTCTTCGAGAAGCATTGAGGCCTGCTCCAACCAAAGATGGCGTTCTAGTACCACAAGCGTGGACATCCTGCGACCGATGTTCAGCGCTGCTGATTTTGTAGCACGACGCGGAAAATCAGTGGCTGAATGTAAGTCCTTCAACGTAAGTCCTGTAAGGTCACCATGGCATACAGAGATGCAGCAGCTTGAGTATTGTGTAAGCCTTTGCCATCAGGGCAGACAAAAATTTACCAGCTTTGGAGGGCACACTCGGACGAACCTGCCAAGCGGCAGCGCTGCCGGGGCACAGATGCACTGCGACAGCCTGCTCCACCTGGGGAATCAAGGAGTATCCTCTAGCTGCTGCATCATCCAAGGCGGTGAAGGGGGAGGAGCTGGAAGCCCTGGCAGACAGGGGAGCCCGCCAGAATTTTGTGAGCTCCTCGTGCACCTCCGGGAAGAAAGGAACCGCGGGAACGTGAGGGACCGTACCCTGGCGTTTACCCAGGAACCAATCATCCAACCGCGATGGAGCTGAGCTGGAGGGTGGCAGCACTGAGCCAGAAGAACCTAAAGACTGCGCCCCTTCCGATGCTGCGAGGGAGAGCAGATCGTCAGCAAGGTTACAGGAGGGTCCGGGAAACGCCGAAGGGCTATCCGAGTGTCCCGCAGACCAGACAGGGAGCACGCTAGAATTCTGGGGATGGTGCGAGGAATCACCTGACACGGCTCGAACCAAAACATCTGGTGAGGTTTCAGACGGACCTCGCCGAGTCGTAGGCTCACCAGAAGCCGAAGCTCCGGTGTCCTCTTCCTCGAAGAAAGACCGCATGTACCTCAGCATGCGGCCTAGCAGAGCATTGCAGTGCAACGACTCCACACATCTATCGTGACTGTCTTTCGAGGAGATACACCCACCGCAGCCAGGAGTAATGCACGTTTTGCTCATTGTGTTGTGAAAAATGGACAGGATATGAGAAAACAGCAACAGTACTGGACAGGTTATGCCAAAAGGATCAGAGGTGCGGCGGTATGGTGGCTTGCTATCTGGGCTAGCAGAGGACCACACCGGGAAGCCGAGGTAAGGAACCTACTACTCGCTTTCAGCTAGCGTCAAAGTAGAGAAGGGAGTCACACTCAGTCCGCTCCGAAGGAAAATTGCATAGTGAGCTTAGGCTTTATACTCGGCTGATTGCTAATCAATCACCTAAGCCTGCAAATCAGTTTGCCCGTTAAAGTGTTCGGTCTGTCGCTCTCACTGGGATTCGCTTCCATTCAGTCTGTCTTATTCCGGCTAACATCTCCGGGACGACTAAAAGGGAACTATGTTTTGCTATGAAATAATACATAAGCTTTTTAACCATTTTTACCGAAGCATGTCATCCTTGGAAAGCGTAAAAAGAGGGCACTCTCCTTGGCATACAAATGTACATCTCCTTGTAGAAGTCATTTTGTAATCCGGAGAACTATAGAGAAAAGCACTCTGAACGAGGTGCTTCGTTGACACGAACTGAGACCAGCTGTTGCAAACAGTAGCTCCTTCAGCTGTAGACGCGAGTCTTTGCCGAAGCTGGAGGGGGAGGAGCGGTGCAGCAGCAGACGGGGGACAGAGGTGGAGCTACGCAAAAGGGCCGGGGCTTCGCAGAACAGAGCGTTTTAGCGTCTCCCCCAATGTCTACCGCGGGATATTCAAGGATTACTCAAATATTCATGAATGATTCAAAAACACGATTCAGGAGCGTTTTTAATGAGGGACTGACATTATAACACAACATAAGCTCAATAAAGTAGATTTTACATAATACCCCACCTTTAAAGTTTAGGGTTCCATGGATTCCACTCAATATCTGAAGATTCTGGAAAACAATGTCCAGGAATCATTGACAAGGTTGAAGTTGCGCAGAGGATGGATCTTTCAACAGGACAATGACACTAAACATGGCTTAAAATCTATTGCAGCATTCAAGTCCTCAGTACCTATACCTGCAGGCTGTCCATGCTCAGAAACCATCAAACCTGGCTGCACTGGAAATGTTTTGTAATGAAGAGTGGTTGAAATCAAAGCTCCCTACCATCTCAAATACTCACAACGTCTCACAAAAATATACTGTGAACAAAGACAAACAAGTGAAGCAATGTTAGTAACCAGGATATCCCACAAATAAAGCAAGTTTAAAAAAAATAAAGCAAGAGAACCTTTTTCCCAAGTATCTCAGTGACCAGCCTTTTCATAAGGAACAGACAACTAACAAATTGCACATCATTTCAATTTTAAAATTGAGAAACCTGCTTATGATTCTAAAGCAGGGGTGCTCATTACGTCGATCGCAGAGATGCTACCGGTTGATCGCGGCATGAAATTAAAACAATATCAGGCGATCATCCATCCCGTCACAGTTCAGTAAAGTTAGCTGCAGATTCACTTATTCGGTTTTCTCTGCTCAATAGCTCGAGACCAGAATGTTCTTAGTAAACAAATACCTATTTTTTATCTGTGTTATGTAGCGGACAAGGGATGTAGTTTCCCTCGGCATTCTCAGAAACACATTACTGTCTATGAGCAACCCGCTGACATGGAATCACTTAGGGACCGTCTGCAAATTACCAGATCCAAAATATGTTTTACCCAGAATATGCTTCATAACTTCATTCTAAATTATTCTATTACAACCAAAATCAAGCAACACGCCACTCCTCACCTGCATATTGTACTGCACGACTCAGTTTCAATAAAAATTGAAATATTTATTAGAGCATCATTTTTATTCTTGATTATTTGGATCAAAGCTCAATTGCTCCCATAAAAATCACTCTATTACCATCAATTCAGGTCACACACAACTGTTCTAATGATTCAATTCAGTGCAAGTCATCAAATTAAACTCACGTTATTACAAAAATATATAATTAATTATTAAAATAAAAATAATTAATTAATATGTGTGTTTTGTCAATTCTCAATAAAGTTGAGAATATTTGTTTGTTGATTGATGGTTTACATTTTTGTAGCGGGTAGATCACTTTGACTTTTAAAAGTAGCTCGCAAGCTGAAAAAGTGTGAGCACCCCTGGTCTAAAGCATTACTCTTTCAGCTTAAGCGCAGACTATTGGAAATGATGGTCGGAAAGATTCACCGGGGAACCTTGTTGCTTCCAGATGAACCATGGCTTTAGGAATGACACGCTATTCAAGAGTGACTTGTTCTTTAAACAAAAGCTGTTAGATCAAAGTTTTGTCCTTTAACATCTGAAGCATAAATTCAGTCTTGAGTATCTAAAGTTTCACCTGGAACTGTGAAGCTATTTGTCTTCCTGCACCTATAGAGGAAATGTATACTGTTGTGTATTTGGATTGATGTCTGAGTGCTGGTTTGAGACCACAGAGACAAGCTCTGCACTTCCGCTGTCACTTTGAAGCTGAGTCTCTTGGCACTTTACCCAAATGTTGCACTCAGAGAGGAGTGTGGGAACCATTGAGGGGAGAAGGGGGCATGGGATCAGGGTTAATGAGTCAGTAATGGGACGATATGTTTGTGAAGCAGAAATGAAAGCTTGAACCAAACTTGCTAGAGATGACTCAGCGGAAGCATAGAACCTAAGAAATAAAAACAGCTTAATAATGTCATATTTATCACGTTTTTACGAAAAGCCAAAATCTCCCATTATAATGTGATGCTACGCTTTATTTGGACAGATATTTTATAGTATTTGTATCACATTAGGCACACCTGTGTAATAATCAGCGCCTTCACAGGCCACGGCTGTGAAGTGGGATGGATTTTCTTGGCAAAGGAGAAGTGCTCATTTACACAAAATTAACCTTTGGAAGTCTGGGGCCTTTTAGAGTGTTTTTACTACTTTATAATTTGCTCTATAAAATTACCTTGATATACTTTTATACAACCCCAGGTTCTTTTTTTTTTACAAATATTTTTTCATTACATTACACAATAATCCTGAAATTGTACAAAAATACAATTCCAAGTAGTACATTTTGTCATGTTTTGCTACAAAAATCTATACACAACAGTTTTGTACATTTCCTGTGGCTCTGTTGGTAGAACAATGCAGAGGTCGTGGATAAAAATCCCAGGGAAAGAAAGAACTGACCAAAAAAATTTGTTCATTCTTACAAATGTAAGTCACTTTGGATAAAATACATAATTGTAAATAACAAAAATCAAAAGTATTGAGACAAAATATAGTGGGAAGTACACAATGCTAGCTTTTCAGTTTTGGGTTAACCATCCCTTGAACACCCACACAGCAGGAGTGCCTGTTGCTGGTCCCTTGTGTGTGAGAGCCAATCGTGGTGTGTGGAAGAATGCTGCCGACCCCCACAGGCAGCCTTCTCTAGCCCTCATGCATTCATCAGGATCACCGGAGGAGTGTATCTCACGCCTCATGCCCCTCCTCTGCTTTATTGTCCAATTCTCTTCGCTTCAAACCATCAACGCGTAAACAATCTGCACCATATCACCGCCCAGGATCACACATGCATGTCTTATGTCCCCATACCCACTTTTAATAGCCTCAAATTCATTATCACTATCTGGATGCTCCTGTGTGGGAAGGCTTTTCTTCATCTTGTATCATTGATAGAATTATCACTACTATCAGTATTTATGTTAAATCAAAGTAAAACTCATTCTTCTGATGAATTTAAGTACATGTGAGTTGAAATATTTGGACGCAGTGACTGAAGATTCTCCTAGCATCTTGATATTGTAATGTCTGAGATTTTTTTGAACACTGTTCTTGTTTACTTATGGCTATGTTGGAAGTAATTCTGTATGTAGGTCAAATAAGTTCCAGTAACTTGTTGTTTCTTTTTATAATGGGTAAGGTTAGCAATTATGGTTATTTACTGTGGGACTCCATGTCTATTTGCTTGCCTCTCTAAAATAACCCTAAAATAACTTTATACTTAAATCCTGAGTAGGCTTTATCGTGTCAATTTTTCCGTTGAGTTGGTCCTTCGAGCCGGACTCAAACCCAATGTTCATTAATTTTCTGGAAGGAGTTTGCATGTTCTCCCTGTGCTTGTGTGGGTTTCCTCCGGGTACTCCGGTGTCCCCCACAAATTAATCTAAATTCTCCTTAGTTGTGAATGTGTGAGTGAATGTTGCCCTGCGATGGACTGGTGAACTGTCCAGGGTGTAACCCTGCCTTTTGCCCAATGTGCACTGGAGATAGGCACCAGCAGACCCCCGTGACCTCAAAAAGGGAAAATTCATTCATTCGCAGGGCAACATTCACGCACACATTCACACCTACAGGGAATTTAGATTATTCAGTTAACCTAACAGCATGTCTTTGGGGATTGTGGGGGAAACCGGAGTACCCGAAGGAAACCCACGCAAGCACAGGGAGAACATGCAAACTCCTTCCAGGAAGATCACCGGTGAGCCTCGAACTGGCAAACTTCTAACTGGAAGGGAAAAAGGGAAAATAATATTATTAAATAAGAAATGGGAAAATAAAATTCCCCAAAGACAGGAGGATGGCAAGTTGGTGAGTATATATGGACAAGTGATGGACCAGGGACCTCTGTAGGGATTTCCGATTTTCCAATCAGCACAAGTGAATATAGACAGGCACCTTGTCATGCAGACTGTATTTGTGGATAAATATAGTGAGTGTGGTTTTTCAAGAGCTGGCCCAGGCCTCCAATGAAAGGACAATTCTATGTCACCACTTTGTGGAAACCGTTTGGGCATGACTCTGTCCTGGTGCAAAATAACTGAGTAAGTTAAATGTGGAAGAGGAACTGGGCCTGGTTCGGAACGAATCTGCATCTCACCTCACAAATTCACTTTTGGAAGGAAAAAAGTATTCTAGAAAAAGCTGAAGCTGTAATAGCTCCATATTACATGTGTTATATTAAACCATATGCAGAACATTAACAATCCATAAGATGTTAGAGTAGGATTTCCTAGTTTCCACTGGCCTGAACTTAGAGTCAGCATAAACGACAGAAACAACAATACCTCCCTAATACACCTGAAACCAATTATTCCAATTACCCCCGCAGCCATCTGGAATCATCTGAGTCTTGACAATAACTACACCAACTCCATAATTACTCACCTCTCCCAGTGCTCCAGCACCTTATCTCCTGCACTCCCATTCTATTCTTAATTCCAGTCTCTTGTGAGCATCCTTTTTCTGGTTGTCTTCAGTGTTTGGTTTATCCATCAAGGGTCTGCAGTAATGGTAGTCAACAGTGTGAGCAGGAATTATGACCCAGAACCAGGATTCAGGTGGGTAAAGCAGTTGAATAGATAACCTTGTTGTCCAGAGGATTGTACAGGAAGGAGATAGCTGTGGTGAGTAAACTTCTTAACGAAAAACCATGAAGAAGGCCATGATCATGCAGACAAAGGACCAGGACAAAAGAGGGATCTCTGGCAGTAAACTGGAGACTGGTCGGTGAGTGCCGAAAAGAGGTGAGTAATGCGGTCGATGTACCAATCCGCTATGGTGAAGAAGGGGTTGGCAAAGCCCTTAATTTACCACTCCGGCTGCTAAAACAAGTTCCCTCTGCATGGAGGCTGGGTGCTCCCTTAAAGATAGTATGAAGAGGAACCAGCAGGGAAGACTGTGATAAACCCCTCTGGATTTGGAACGTTAAAAAACCACAGGGAAGATGTTGGAGATCAATATTTTACGAAGCATATGGAAAAGATGGCTAGCGAGAGAGTCCAGGAAGTAACACAGGACGAACAACAAAGACCACTTAGACCAGGTGTGCGCATTACGTCGATCGCGATTGACCTGTCAGTCACGGAGGTGCTACCGATCGATCGCGGCGTGAAATTGAAACAATATCAGCCGATCATCCATCCCGTCACAGTTCAGTAAAGTTAGCTGTAGATTCACGGATTCGGTTTTCTCTGCTCAATAGCTCGAGACCAGAATGTTCTTTGTAAACAAATAATAGCTATTTTTAATCTGTGTTATGTAGCGGACAAACTACAAAACGTTTTTTATCAAAACAAGTTTCCCTCGGCATTCGCAGAAACACATTACCGTCTATGAGCAACATCTGGTCATCTGCAAATGACCAGATCCAAAATATGTTTTACCCAGAATATGCTTCATAACTTCATTCTAAATTACTCTATTACAACCAAAATCAAGCAACACGCCACTCCTCACCTGAATATTGTACTGCACGACTCAGTTTCAATAAAAATTTAAATATTTATTAGAGCATCATTTTTATTCTTGATTATTTGGATCAAAGCTCAATTGCTCCCATAAAAATCACTCTATTTCCATCAATTCAGGTCACACACAACTGTTCTAATGATTCAATTCAGTGCAAGTCATCAAATTAAACTCACGTTATTACAATAAATATATAATAATGAATTATTATGTGTGTTTTGTCAATTCTCAATAAAGTTGAAAATAATTGTTTGTTGATTGATGTTTAACATTTTTGTAGCGGGTAGATCACTTTGACTTGGTCATTTTAAAAGTAGCTCGCAAGCTGAAAAAGTGTGAGCACCCCTGGCTCAGACGAAGGAGCTCTGGGAGGTCACGTTGTCCAAGGAGCAATCTTGTTGACCAACTGACTTTGATGATACATGGACCCGACCTTGACAACCAAAACATCGACGAAGGACTGAAGAATTGGAGTTTTATCGGGGTCAATGCTGAAGCTGATTGGAGGAAAAGGCAAGTGGATCAGGGTGAGTTAAATCACAGCAATTCAATTGCTGCATTCAAGTCATGGGAATTTTTTCAATGTGGCCATGGAATGAATAAAATTAATTTTCCCTTTGTATTTACTTCCACCTTGTTCATGTGATCAGAGTTCCGTCACATGATTTGCTCATTGTGTTTCCCTGCCCTGCTGTCTTTTTTGTGTCAAAATTTTAATGTACAACAAATCTTCCATAGAACAATGTACATACAGTAAACTAACCTGACAGCCTCAAAATGTACACTTTAAAACATATAAAAAAAAGCAAAATAAAAAAACTATTGTAACTGTTATACTCATTAGTAATATAGTGACGTTTCCTTGATGTGTTTTGTGACCAATAAACTTTAATAAATATGACTTTCAAGCCAACAGTTGATCTGGAGGATATTGATGGTTTATTTTTCTGTTTACAACTAAAAACAAAAATAAACAATTGCCTGTTGAATTTAAATAGTTTATTTGTCTTGAGTTTATATTGATTATTTACATTTTACATTACATCTTTTAATTGTGCGATCGACAGCACTGATAAAATACATGCCACATCATTTTTGGTGACCTGCTTCACATTTTAATTTTAGATTTGGTATGAAAAAAAAAGTTCATATTAAGAATGTGGAAATGCATTCATCCGTAATATTTTAGAATCATTTTCCAATAGGAATGTGACGGTTTTCATGTGAAGTTTGCTCTTATTTAGAATGAAAAGTTATCTTCTTTTGAACCAGAATCCACCTCGTCTCCAACTGTCTGAGAAACAGCCAGCCTCGTACAATGGAGGCTGTTTTTGTGTCAGTCAGTAGTTGAACATTATTGAAAGGAGTAAGAAGTTGGGGAGGGCTCGGGGAGAGGAGGAGGAGGAGGAGGGGGTGGGGAGACAGCCGAAATCCTTTTCCCTCGCAGAACGCATCCCTCCACGTGAACGCGCGTCGCTTTAGTTCCACATCCCGATTGATTCGCCTGCATCCACCCGATCACCACTCACAGTTACCCCGGCGATGGGACCATAACCCGAGAAATTCCATCACACCACTATAACTAAACCCTAGCAAAGAGAAGAAGCGGAGATGGAGAAACCTATAGGAGATCGGATATAACCGAGCAAAGCGCGTCCAGGATTTACTTCACAAACTGAACACTTTTGCTTTCCAAGGGCTCACACTACATTTATCCTGACCGATTTTTCCGCCCAGCGCAAGCATGAGCCCATCGGAGTCGAGATGCTGGAGCATGCCGATGCTCTCCGTCCTTCTGCTCGTCTTCTTGACACCGCTCTCAGCACATGGTAAGATATTTCCAGAGCTTGCTCATCGACTGCTGATTCGGTCGCTCTAAAGCACGAGGTGGGGTGACAGAGGAGCATCCCAGAATCTGAATGTCGGTCAGTAGTGCGGGGTTTGTGCAGCGCGTAATTCATGACTGCGCGCCGGCTGCTGCTGATGCGCCTGGACCAGCGCCGCGGAAATGTAGGTTAAATGTCCGACTGGGAAATTTTGGAGGTGCTGACCAAATTGACACAGTTAAATAATCAACATTAATGGGGAAAACATCCAGAGAAGCGCATGAAAGCAATTGGGCATCGTTCTGGAAGGGAACGCGCCGCATCCTCTATTCCTCTGACCATGTTATACAGTAGTAGTAGTGTGGATTTACTGCGCTGTGATTACTCCACAGAGCAGCTGCTGTCGCTATGGCAATGATGGAGGCGCACAAAGGGAGGATTAGAGGGCTGTAATGTCTACTCAGACGCCACAAGAATGCCATCAGTTCAATTCCAAAATTCCAAAAAGTGTGAAATATCTTTGTAAAAAAGATATGCGCTTCAAAAATGGAGGGAGTGACCAGTGGGGTGTTTCAAATTCCAATTGATCAGTTCACGAAATCAAATATAAAGCCTGTTTCAGTTTCACTGTCACGTTGTCTAGTTGGACGCTCACTCTTGTGGAATCGTTTTTTTATGTTTTAATCTTGGTGATGTCCAAAACTGCTGTGGACGAGCTGTGCACCTTTGTTAAAGCTGCTGTGATGGCGGCAGGTAAAATGATGTCACTGCTGGCCATGCCCTTTGTTTGCTTCTTCCTTTTTTCTGCTCCTGAGACTGATTATTTCCCGGCCTCTCAATCAAATATTATAATGAGATGTAATTTATTGCTTCTCACATTTTTTCTGAAATTATTGACTCATGAAAAACCCATCGTGTTGTGTACATTATTAAAGTAGACGTTTGAGAGATTTGCTATTTTCTTTCTTTCTTTTTTTTTTTTTTTGAATAATCAGTATTTGCTGAATTGCATTCTGTCCCAAAAAGAGCACAATGGACCCGTTTGCCTTCTTCTCTGCAGCGGAGGAGAGAAAAAAAAGGTGTTGCCCGCCACATCTTTCTAATCAGATCTTTCTGTTTCGATAGCTGTTTGTATGATTAAGGTTACAACGGCTTGATCATCAAGAAAAAAAGCATTTTTCCATTTTTACCTTCATTTGTGTAATGTATATTTTCATCACCTGTTACAGATCTCAGATTGACCGGAAGGCTTTATGTAATATTTATTCTAGAAGCTCAAATTAGATCAGTTACAAAGCAAGCTGTGCATTTTATTATAAACTTTTAGCACACCATCATTTTCACTTTTTGCAATATTATTGAAGATTATTGTAGGTATTTCTCAGTTGGTCACACCTATATCTAAAAAAAACATGAAGAATATTGAGAGAATGTTTTATACGACAAATATTTATATTTGCTACTAATTTAAGCTGTTAACATGAATTACAAAGGGTATCAGATTATCACAGCTGATCTGATTCTTTAGAAATATTAACCAAACCTGTGTCCCATGATCGCCTCCCTTTTGATACCAGCCTCCAGTGGTCATTTGAGGGATTGCAGTTTTACTTTTTTCTGCATTGCCTGCATGTTTGAACAGGAGGTTGGTAATTGATTCGTACCGAGTGGCAACCATCCTTTTTCCAAACTGATGCATGACAGGAAGTGACTGAAGCTGCAGTTCATCAACTGAAAACAAGAGGCTGATTCAAGATCCCTATTGACTTCCATGTTAGAAGTGTGTTTGACTGAGAAACCAAAAAGTGCTAAAGACACGTGAGATCTGAAGAAACGGTAAAGCTCCAGAGAAAGTTTCATGAGAAATACACACTGATTGGAAGTTTTGTGCAACAACGCACTTTGATCGAAAACCATGGGCGCCATTGTGAGATCACACATCGAACCAAAAGAGTGGTGCCAACAGAAAAGAGTCTGTCATATAGAAATCGTTTTCCGCAAAGATAACGAGCAATTAAAGCTGCTTTTTTGATGACGTGAGTAGGATGCAAAAGAGCCACTCGGTGGCGCTCATCCCACATTTTCATAGCAAGAAGAAACAGGAAATAAATATCACAAATCCTCTCTTTTTTCCACATTTATGTTAAACAGCTCCCTGTGATCAGCAACCAACAGAATAAATCACTTGACATCCAGGATTTTTTCAGTGTTCTTTGATTTCTTCCTGTTTCTTCCCATTCAATCACATCATGCTTAGGGGTGGGAAGAAAGCGGCTCTGAATTTAGTACAAGATCATGAAATCACAGCAAAAAGCAACTTCTCTCACCTGTTGAGCCGCCATCTTCTTTTTTTTGGAGTCTCTTTCTTCCCGCCCCAAGTATGACGTGATTGGATGGGAAGAAGGGCAGTCCGTTGCAATCTTTCCAGGTGAAGCTCACCCATTTGTGGATCTCTGGCTCTCACGACGGGAGTTTTGATTAGTGTGCCGCGAGAGAAGGTGGAGATTCTCAAATGTAAAATAACAGATCCACAAATAAAGCGAAAAGAATTTGTACTTGGACTCAAGAAAAGTTATTTTTACTTTATAAATGTATGTAAATGTATATAATGTGTTTGAGACTCTGATTTATTTTAGTGCCTCCCTTCACATTTATTTGTAGACAGTAAACATTTATTTATTTATTTATTTTCTATTCATTTATTTTTCTAGCTGACGCATATCTGGAGGCCTTTAGGATCTAGACAGCTTGCTAACCATTACCAGTCACACTTCACAAACCACTATCAATATCTTAAGAGCGTGATGGTGGTGCAGTGGTTAGCACTGGAGACCTTAAAAAGAGAAGGTTGCTGGTTCGAGGCTTGCTGGTGACCTTCCTCATAGAAGTTGGCATATTCTTGTGGTGGGTTTCCTCCAGGTACTCCAGTATCCCCAACAATAACATGTGTCATTTGAATACTGTAAAGGAGTGAATGTGAGTCTTGCCCTGTGATGGACGGGTGACCTTTCCAGGATGTACCCTCAAAGGGTACAAGAAAATGAATAATTATTAAATATCTTTCGATGGCCACTATGATTAAAAGCAGATGTTTGCTGCTATGGTTCCAAGTAAACAGTTGGTGAATTAGAGAAAACGGCTGAAGGTAGCAGAGTGAGAAGCCCCGCCCACTCCCAGGAAACTAGCTAAAGTATTTAACAGCATGATAAAATGTGTTTCAAAGCGAATCAAATCAATGATTAGATTAAATCACTGGTATAATCATGTTTTTGAGCATTCAAAAAAATCATGTTCAGTTTATTTAAATGTTTTGTGTAATTACATTGATTTTTGAAATCTTTTCAATAACAAATATCCTATGATCACCAGCTCCAACCAATTTAAGATGTCACAGACATAATGTCCGTGGTTTTATACCTTCAAAAAGCGGACCATGTCAGGTGTCACATTATTAAAATGTGTTGAAAAGGTCCATTAAAGCGGACCATATCAGACAATATTTATTTAGAAAATGAAGCCATTTTGCTGAAATGGGAATTTCTAGCTCTAAATGGAACATTGATGGCAGCTCGTGTGGATGCATACATTTTGCACACGCTGCAATGGAGCTCCGCCGTTACATTTGCTCTCCACTGTAAGGGCAAACTGGTTCCCATGGCAACCCATCCCTCCTCCATCCAACCACCTGTTGAGTCCAGAAATGAAAAGATTTATGCATCAGGAGGTGGATATAGGTGTCCACTGGCAGCTGCTTGATAATGTCTCAAGGTCACAAGAGCTGACTGTTAATGTTCCATGGAGAGGTGGATGAAAACCTGCAGCTGTCTGTCAGGTCTGAGGTGTAGTGTTAGGCAGACGGTAACATTTTCTGTGTTAATACAAGTTTTATTGCATAATCATAAAACAAAAAGCCCTCTTTGGCAGGAGAAAAACAAAACCAAGCTAGACTTAACACCAAAGTAGTGTTGTTTTTCTATCTCAACTCTGATGAGAGAACACTGGTGGTCTTAAAAGTGTTGAAAGGAACTCTGTAGCTATTCATTTCAACTTTTCACATTTCTGTGAGGGATGGAACCATCTTTATTCTCATTAAAACAGTTTTCCTTAGCATATATATGACCATGGGATTTAGGCTGGCAGAGTTTAAACTTGGACTAATAATCACATTTAAATAAACACATACTGAAACGTTAAAGCATTAAAAGCTACATGATGATTTAAATGATTAAATTAAATACTGTACTGAGAACAGGCCTATGGAGAACAGCAGTGGGGACAATGCATCTCCTTGGTAGATGCCACACTTGATGGTGACTTGCACTATGGGCTTTGAGTTGGCCCAGATGAAGGCTCTTAGTGTCCTGTTGAACTTGTATAGTTTTTTTTTAATATACATGTTTTCATTTTCCCTTTTTAAAGGCAAGCAGTGCTCAAAGGAACTTTCAAAAAATGTCTTTCAGTGGCCAACAAATGACCTCATGTGACCTCATTGTTAGAGTTTGACTTCATGCTGGTTTTGGAAACTCATAACTATTTTTGTACATCTTGATCCCTTATGTAAGCTTGCTATAGAGATGTGTTCAGACATTGAGTTTTAACAGATATTGCAAGTTTGATCCTGTTTGGGCTCTTATCTTCCTGCTTCATGGCGAAACATCGAAATTCAGCAGACCGCCAAGCACAAACCGTTAAATAAAGTAAAAAAAGCTTCACAATTTAACGTTGCAGAGGTCTTTAGAGGGGACTGCCAGAGTATGATGGTGATCGCATGAAATCTTTTAAGAAGAAGGTTTTGGAAACTTGCTCCAGTTGACTTTTTTTGTAATTCCAAACAATCCAAACATGTTCTTCAAACACTGAAACCCAGTATAAAACTGCAGAAATTGATATATTCCATGTTGCCACTAGGTGGCACTATAAATGACACTGTAGCTTGCTGTACACATTCACACACAACACTTAACATCGCATGGCTGACTTATTAAAAACTTCCTGTTTTTGGCAAAATTTCAATTTTCGACCTTGCACACAGTTTAACAAAGTGAAAATGCTTCCTAATTAAACATTTTCTCTTATGCATCACGATAAGGCAGATGATGATGAACTTCAAAAGTCGTCAGTTTTAGAAGTTTTTGGCGAAAAAGCCAACTTTCATACGATTTTGGAAAGGCAGTGTCTATTTGGTCTATCTATTCTTTAAGTCTTAGTATGCTGCAAATGTGTGCAGAATTCCATTGCCCTGTATCTGTTAATGTATCAAAAGCTGAAATCCATTAGGTGGCGCTGTTTTTCAAACCCCTGTTTTACCAGTTCAGAAGTGTGACTTTTCGAACACGTTTAGAGCCTCAAAAATGCACCACACGCCACGAAACATAAATATTCTGAGCAAAAACTCAGTGTGCTCAAAACAAAAATACATATCTAGCATTGTTTTTTTTTTAAGATTTTACATCCGTTATACAACTGGGAGTTTTATTAGCGACTGCATCTGAGATGAAATATGAAAAAGCGAAGGAATAACCAGCCAACCAGAAGCTAATTTCAAATCTATTCCATGATTGCCGTACTCCTGCTTGTATTTCAAAGAGCATGGAGCACATCAAGATAAATGAGCAGGAGAAGATTTTGTGTGAGCGAGATTACGGAAATCTTTTGTTGGAATGAAAAATTCTGTAGCTTCTGGTGTCCGGAGGACCGGAAAAGGCAAGCAGAATATTGATGTGGCGGCTTGTGCCAGCCGTTGAAGTAACGTCTCAGTTATCTATATAGCTGAAACTCTCTATTGTGAATTTCTTTCATCATCCAACCTCCCATAGGTGTCAGGGTGTGCTAGTCCTATATCCAGATAGTATATTCAGTACCCAACTAACAAAACTGAGCGATATATGTCCAGCTTTAAGTGTTTTCCACCATTAGTGCAGGAAATAAAGCTAAATGTTTGCAGACTCCATAACCTACTGACCATGCACTGATGAAATCCCAGCTCTGAATGTGGTAAGTAGTATCAGGTAATGTGCAGCGTCCTGTAAATGTGTCATGGATACTTGCTGGTAACGTAATTAAGTGAAGAATTTTCACTCAATCTTCTTCCTGTAGCTGAGTATCTGTAAATCAGTCCAGACTGTAGCAAACCGTTTGTCGACACCATTGTGATGCTGGTTTTTCAGATTAGCTTTAACAAGCCAGATCTCAGTCAGATCTTCCAAACCTCACCTGCCATCATCAGCTAGGATCAGTCGCCGCACAGGACGCACTAGACAAGTGAGGAAACAGGGGCCCCAGGAGAATCAGACACAAAAGGTTCCTTGTGTTTCCTCAGATGATCAACTCTTGTTACATAATACCCAGTAGCCCCTTTTCACTCCTCTGGATCAGGGGGTAACTCGGGGTTTGGCGCTGATCATATGGGGTCCAGGCTTGGAGGAATCATACCTAATGCTCTTAGTTGCATGACTTTGGGGAGAAGCCAAGCTCTTTGTTTTCACAGCTCTGCAGACAGTGAAGAGCATTGAGTGTAACTCAGACCTCAGATTGGTTTCTGATGGCAATCTGCCTGAGCAAGAACTCTAGGAGGCACAGAACACATCCAAAACTGGGATCTCTGTTAACTTAATTATCTCTATCAGTGTTTCCTGTAGCTTTTCTAGATTTATATGTTCATATGTCTATTAGAGCTCACCCCCTTTAAAAGTATGAATTTCACCCGGAGCTCAGTGAACAAAAGAACATTTTGTTTGAGCGCCGTGATTTTTAAGGACAGCACCAAGTCTTCTAGGAGTGAATTGAATGAGTTGGCGACAGATTGTGTCTTTTTCCATGCTTTAAGAAGAACTTTTTTTAAGAGCTGGATGATGGATGAAGAGCGACGCTCCACTCTCCTGTTCGGGTTCAGATCAGGAGACGTTCGATCACCTTCATCCTGTTCATATTCAGAAATGCAGCAGTAGCTTTTCAAGTGTAGAATCAGTGCACGGAGTGATGGTAGCTTCAGTATCGAGCAGAACATTGTTGAGTTCATGATGCACTCCTGCAGCCCCACATAATGACATTGCCACCACCATGTTTCACTGTAGCCACTTGGCATTTGTCTCTGAAATCCTCAACAAACAGTTTTAAAGCATTAATTTCAAAAACTTTAGGTAGCAGCTGTAGGAAATGGTGATTTTGTTTTGAAAGCAGTGCTGTATTCGCAAATATTGTATGTGATATTCTGTGCACCTTTGGATCTTTGATGCGAATTACATTTATATGCAAAACTGCAATATCAATAATATTCACGAATAAAACAGCGTTTTTATCCAAGCCTAAGAAAACAAAATCCAGATGCTAAACGATGCTTTTTTTGCAGATAAACTGGTAAAAAAAAAGAAGAAAAATCTCAAAAGAAAAACAGAAGTTGCTGCATTAGGAGAAGCCTTTTTATGTGTATACAAACTCATTTGTGTCTTAGGACACGTAAAAGAAACCCAATATGTGCAGTCATGTGATCTTGCTTTAGGAGGCCGGAGACTGCTCTTTGACAACGCAGCCAGTCGAGACGGTAAATGCATTGTCATCATAGTTTATGCAGATTTTTGCTCCTAGATGAGCAAATTATTTTTTAACTAGCTTGATGTTTTTATCCAGGTTTTTTAAGAGATATTCCAAAGTGAGAATAAAATAGGTGGATGGACCCTGGAGCTATTGAAAAGTAAAATATTAAAGAGAGATCAGGGCTCTGTTGGGGACATGCATCACTTCCTGCACTACTTGTTCTTTTTCACACTGGAAATTCTTTTGGGATTTGGCTGTATGTTTGGAGCCCTTGTCCTGCTGCAGAATACATCTTGGGTCAATCATTAATCTCCCCGATTAGACTGTATGACCCAGAACACTATTAATCCTGTAGACTCCCCAAAACGTAAATCTATCTTTTTTACAGTTACCTAAAACTTTTACATAGTACTGCATATTATTAATTAATTTATTTTCCAACCTTTCGGGGTCACAGGGCTCTGCCGGTGCCTATCTTCAGCGCACATTGGGCGAGAGGCGGGGGTACACCCTGGACAGGTCGCCAGTCCATCGCAGGGCAACACTCTCTCAAACATTCACACCTGAGGGGAATTTAGATTAGTCAATTAACCTAAATGCATTTTTTTGCAAACTCCTGGAAGGTCATCGGCGTGTGATTTTGATGAGCATAAATATACAGTTGTGCTCATCAGTTTAAACATCCTGGCAAAATTATTGATTTCATGGCAATTTTTTCAGAAAATATGAATAATAACAACCTTGGGGGAAGCCAAGTTTTTTTGTTTTTTTTCAAACAACTGTGTTTTTACTCTTTATTAAATAATAATAACAACAGATACTTCCATAATTCGCCTGAACTTAATATTATGTATTCCCTACTTTAACGACAAAGACAGATTAAAGTCTCTTGCGGTAGTTAAAATGGCACGTTTGCTTAAACGGCATGTTTGAGTTCTCCCCAGAGTGCCGCTCCAGAACCTTCACTTTGTTATGGTGGAACCAGTGACTCATGGACTCGTTGTGGTGTTGGAATGTTCAGAAAATGGCCCATGAGCAGCTTCCGACTGATGATTCACATTTTCCTAACATGATGCATTCATCTTCCATCAATTCTGTCCAAGTGTCCTGTGCCTTTGGAGCTCACACATCCCCAAAACATCAGTGACCTGCCTCCGTGCTTCACAGTGGGGATGGTGCTCCGTTCGTTGCGGGAACGAACGGAGCGCGCCAAAAAGTTAAATTTTGGTCTCAAAGCTCCAAATAACTTTATTCCAGAAGTTTGGAGCTTCTCTCTGAGCTGTTTGGCGTATGGTAAGTGACAACTTTGTGGTAATTGTGTAGTTATGGCTTTCTTGTGGAACACGACCATGCAACACATTTTTCAAGAAGTGTCTGGCAGCGCTCTATGGCAAGCCATTTTAACATTTAAACATCTGACCTGACTAAATGCATTTAAAGATAGGACTAAATGTATTCCGACTAGCAATAAATATACTTTGACTGGACGTAAAGACATTTAGAGATATCTTCAATTCTAATTCCACTAGTAAGAAAGTGAATTTGAGATAGCTCCAATTATGTGTTGACTAGTCACAACTCATTCAAATAGAGAGCCAGTCACATTTGTAAGTCCAATAGTAGGAAAGTGTTAGTCAGTGCCAGTCGGAGTGGTCCAATAGTAGGAAAGTGCTAGTCAGTGCCGGTCGGAGTAGTCCAATAGTAGGAAAGGGTTAGTCAGTGCCAGTCATAGTAGTCCAATAGTAGGAAAGTGCTAGTCAGTGCCAGTCATAGTAGTCCAATAGTAGGA
>SRMA01027025.1:195664-221360 GCA_007224835.1 Danionella cerebrum
GTCCAATAGTAGGAAAGTGTTAGTCAGTGCCAGTCGGAGTGGTCCAATAGTAAGAAAGTGCTAGTCAGTGCCAGTCGGAGTGGTCCAATAGTAGGAAAGTGTTAGTCAGTGCCAGTCGTAGTAGTCCAATAGTAGGAAAGTGTTAGTCAGTGCCAGTCGGAGTAGTCCAATAGTAGGAAAGTGCTAGTCAGTGCCTGTCGGAGTTGTCCAATAGTAGGAAAGTGTTAGTCAGTGCCAGTCATAGTAGTCCAATAGTAGGAAAGTGTTAGTCAGTGCCTGTTGGAGTGGTCCAATAGTAAGAAAGTGCTAGTCAGTGCCAGTCGGAGTGGTCCAATAGTAGGAAAGTGTTAGTCAGTGCCAGTCGGAGTAGTCCAATAGTAGGAAAGTGCTAGTCAGTGCCAGTCAGAGTGGTCCAATAGTAGGAAAGTGCTAGTCAGTGCCAGTCGGAGTGGTCCAATAGTAGGAAAGTGCTAGTCAGTGCCAGTCGGCGTGGTCCAATAGTAGGAAAGTGCTAGTCAGTGCCAGTCGGAGTGGTCCAATAGTAGGAAAGTGCTAGTCAGTGCCAGTCGGCGTGGTCCAATAGTAGGAAAGTGATAGTCAGTGCCAATCAGAGTGGTCAAATAGTAAGAGAGTTTCGTCAGTGCCAGCTTTCCCCATCGCTCAGAATTCAAAAATGTCAGCTTATCACTGGATGAAAGAGGCAAGGGTCTATCAGGAGCCAGAAACTCAGAAACCTTTTCTGCACATACGTTGATTCCTGGCAAACAGGTCAAGGTGAGGATGGTGAGGATGCTCAAGGTGAGGATGGATCAGCCACTCGAACCCGTCTGTGTCAGTTTTTGTGCTTGTAATCGATACCCAGTGTGTAAACTTCAGGGTCATTTATAAAGATTCTGTATTCATTATGATTTAAAAAGAGCAAATGTACATTTCTGTGCCTTTATTTGCATAAAACTATTTTGTCTTGGTAACTATCTTCACTTTCATATTTTCCTATTAATCCCAGTGAAAATGTGAGTCTTACATTGTCTATTGTACCATTGGCATTCCTCTAAACTCCAAACCCAGCACCTGCATGATTCCAAGTCTCCAGCATCTTCCATATCTCCTTCTTTGGACTTATCTCCAGCATGACCTTTGTGTTCAACCTCACTCCATTTTCCTCAGCAATTTCCATCGTTTTCCCTTCATTGTGCTTTTCTATATTTTGGATTTATGTAAACTTATGTAAACCAGCATCTCCTCATTTGTCCAGCTCTGTCTACATTAGCCCAGTATACATGACAACATGCTCCTCTATATTTGTGTTTGTTTTCAAAGCCTCAATGCTAATATGACATCATTCATTGTTTAAAAGCCATGTATGACTATAGAGTATAATGTTTCCACAATCGTGCCTGGTCAGATTCATCTCCATCAGGTTTGTCACATAAACACTACTTTAGTGATATACACTCTCTAATAAAATCCAGACGAGGCACATCTGGCCTTTTTTGGTATCTTTTTTCTGTGAGAGCATTTTATATCAAAGATCTTTCTCTCCACTCTCACGTTACTTCTCAGACCATAAACTCTGCTTCCTTTAATCACTGGTCATGAATCGAAAATAAGCTTTTCATTGTTGGACTGCTCAATTAGCACAGAAGAATCAATTCCAAATAGACACAAAAGTTTTCATACAGTGGAGTTTATTATGTTTAATTTCTCAGTGAGCCTGAAAAATAGAATCCAAATCTGTGTTGTTATATGGCCAAAGAGTTGTTAATTAAGTCTGAAATGCATCCTGTGTTGTGAAAGACACCACAACAGAAATGAGCTAAAACTGTTAAATATCGATATTCGAATATTCTAATTTTGGATTCACGAGTTTATGGAACTGACCTGAGCGCCAAAGTTTACATCATTACTCCCCAATGTCCTGCTTTTTATCTCCTCTGCTTTTTTAATACCAGAAAGACAAATGTTTCTGTGTAACTCTCTCACACACAGTGCTATGGGCAACACCGTAAATGTTCAGGATTTTCTTTTATAAATCATTGGTTGTCTGGATAAGAAATTTCAGTTACATATATAAATATAATCATATGCATAAATTTAGGCTCAAAAGCAAAATGAACTCAATATTTTGTGCATTCTCCTTTAAGAGAAATAAACTCTAAATGCTTTTGATAGCTTCCAATTAATTTCTGATAAAAGGTGTTTTGGACCACTCTTCTTTACAAAACATTTCCAGTTCAGTCAGGTTTGATGGTTTCTGAGCATGGACGGCTTTAACCTCACACCACAAATGTTCTGTAATATGCAGGTCTGGGGACTGAGGACATAAATGCTGCAGTAGATTTTAAGCCGTATTTAGTGTCATTGTCCTGTTGAAAGATCCAGTTCTGGTGCTACTTCAACCTTGTCACTGATTCCTGGGGATTCTTCTCCAGAATCTTCAGATATTGAGTGGAATCCATGTGACCCTCAACTTTAACAAGATTCCTAGTCCCTGGACTGGCCATAGCCCCAGAGTATGATGAAACCACCACCAGATTTTACTGTCAGGAGGAATTTTTCTTGGAATGCTGTGTTGTTTTCCCCCCATGCATAACACCTTTTGATTTGCCCAATTAACTTTAGTTTCATCATGCCACAGCAGCTTATTCCAGAATGAATCTGGTTTGTCCAAATATGGTTCGCCAGACCTCAAGCGACACCTTTTGTGGCGTGTGCAGAGAAAAGGCTTTTCTCGTATCACTCGTCAGCGTCTCTTTGTGTAAAGTGCTCTGAATAGTTGAATGATGCACAGTGAGATGCTGTAGGTCTTTGGAGCTGGTCTGTGGGTTGTCTGTGACTACTTTCACCATCCTGTGTCTCTGATTATCTGAGATTTTTCTTCCCCCACCATCTCAGGGCTTAACTAGAACTAGAAAGGGCTTAACTAGAAATGTTCCTCACAGATGGAACCGAAAGTCTGAAATACTTTCTCCTCATTGAATTCACCTGTATCTGGAGGTCAAGGGTCACTGAGGTTACCAATGTTGAGTTCTAATAATTAGTTCTGAATGTCTTGAAATGAATAAAATGACACAGGTGCCTCAATTTATGCACATTGGTCAGCGCTTGAGTTTCATATCTGGATTGGAGGTCCAGATTGAAGGCCCATGTTTGGCCCAAGTCACTGCCAAGTTAAAATCCTAGGAAGCCCTAATTCCAGGCTCAGATTAATATCACATGTAAACCACTGGTCAAAATAACTTGCTAACGCTTTATGGGACCTCAACCATGGACCCAAATAAAACAATTATTCCAATCAAATGATTAAACACAGTTGGGTTTTCTATATTGTGTTGTGTTATAACTGTACCCTGCCTTTTGCAGGTAACCTTGTGTTGGCAAACGAAACCGAAGCTGATATTTCTGTTAATGGGACCTCCTTGTCCATGGAGGTGGAGAAGATAGAACATGCATCAGAGATTAACAGCTTGTCCAGCTCTTCTGACTTGACCCACAACGAACGAAAAATGAGAGGCGAAGAAGTTGGCAGTGGCATGGTTGAAGAAGCCTTTTCACCAACAACAGGAATGCCAACTTCCAGTCAGGGGGCCACAACTTTGGGTATCCCTGAAATCACCACCAACTCTGCTGGGAAAGATCATTTGATCCCTTTCATGGAAGAAGAGGAACAGGAAGTGGAAGTTAGCATAAGGAAAGAAGTGGAAATGACGGTGAGGCAGCAGGAGCCAACACAACCACCCTGGCAGGATGCTAAAGGAGATGTGGAGACCACTGTGTTTGACCTAGACCATGAAACGTCTCCTGCAACTTCTTCCCCAACTAATCCACCTTCCACTCCTGATGTAACGGTTGATTTTTTTGACTCTGACTCCCACCGTAAGAACGTAGACCCACCGTCTCAATCCCCACATGAGCTTCAGGGCCGTGACTCCACCTCCTGGGGAATGCCTGAAAGCTATGACTACATGACACCCTACGATGACACAGTGTCTCCCACTACTGAAGATTACCTCTACACCAGTACCACTGACTCTTTTAACGACATCATCTCCACTACCCCTCCGCCACCTCCAAGACGCTTTCCCCCTCGATTTCCTTCAAACCCTGCTTTCATGTTCCCCAAACGCCCAACCATGGAAGAAGAACCCCGTGCTCCTCCTGGCATGGTGGACTCAGTTAATGGCTCGGAATGTCGACAGGGTTCAGTTCGCATCAATGGATCTTGCAAGTCCCAGTGTGACTTGCAACCCAACTTCTGCTTAAATGGAGGCCAGTGCTACGTCATGGAAGGAACTCAAATGTTCTGCAGGTAAGGATTTAATTGTTTTGATAAAGCTGCTCAGGAAAGATGTGAATTTGATAGGTCTGGGTTATGTCTATACTTTTTTTATAATGTTATATCTATACATTTTTCAGCTAGAGCTGGAAAATGTTTTCAGTTTAAGACTGACGTATGGGGGTCCATAAGTTGATCCAAAAATTTGGTTTCAACCATGGATGAAGGTTTCAGCTGTATTCTGTCTTTCAGAGCTTGTGGGATGTTTAACTATTGAATATAAGAAGGTTATTGTTTACCTTCATTAGCTTTAATTGAAGCTGTGGTAAACTATGTATTGATCATTGTTAACAATTAAAGAAATGCACTTGTTCTTGTTATGATTAATCCTTTAAACTGTTGTTACATGTGATATTACATGTGAACATTATTGCCGAAAGTGATTAGAGAGCAACTAGTGACAAGATTGAACATCTCAATTTATTAACAAGTTATATAGCAAACAGGTAAAACTACATGATCTGAAATGTCTCTAAGGGTTTCCGCCCACAGGCTCTCTGTCAGTAGACAAAGAAAAAGAGCGCACAACTCGACGCGTTCTCCATAAGTAACTCTTCAGATCCAAGTCTAATTGAAATGTAATTCAGACAGTAGAAAATGTTTGAGAGACCACATGACCATTCAAATATATAATATACCTTCACAATCTTACAGACAATTACTGTTAAGGCGTTTTAAAGTTGCTCATTCCAAGATCTACCTAAGATTCTAGTTTAAAAATAGGTCAAATGTTCATATTTAGAAACATTATATAAACAGTTGCGTTCAAAAGTTTTACATTTTCAGATTTCTTGCCATTTATTATCTCATAGTTAGTGGTTGGATGAATTCCTTCATTGTCAAACAACTGTTTTTTCTTTTAAAATCGTAATGATCAAATATTTTACACACGTGATGATTTTGGACTGAGCGTAAGCAGAAACTGACACAGGGTTTGAGCAGCTGGTAAAGGTCACCATCCTAACCTCAACCTGAATCAATGTTTGTGCAGAAAAGGGTTCTGAGTTTCTGGCTCTTGATAGACCCTTGCCTCTTTTATCCAGTGATACACAAACATATCTAAATTCTGAGCGATGGGAAAAAGCAAAAGAGCCGTCCAAGGATCTACTAAAATTGGAAAGGGTTTAATATAAAAAGATCTCCAAGGAACTGGGAATCAGCAGCATTCAAACTCTGATGAAGAAGTGGAACGTGAAGGATTGTGGTGAAACCAACAAACATTTCTGCTACAACTTCCAGAAAAAAATTGTGAGGCATACAAAGAAAAACCCAGAAATAACTTCAGCTGAAATACAGGACTCTCTGGTAAAATGTGGCACAGCTGTCTAGGCTTTTTACCAAGAAGAATGTGCTGCTTTACCAACAAAGAAGATAAAGAACCTCATCAACAACTACCTCAAGAGGCTGTCATTGATGTTAAAAGGGGGACACAAAATATTCAGAGCTGGCGCGAACTGTCCGAGGAAGAGCTCCAAGTGCAGGGGTGCGGTAGGAGCCCGGAGACCCCCCTGTTGAATAAAGTAGAGGGGCAAAAGGGTGGAGGAGGGATGCCAAAAGAGAGCCTGGGGGATGCATAGATCCTGGGGCTTTTATAGAACGGATAATTAGGTAATTATGGGAATCACCCTGCCTAATTATCTTTTCATGTACGCTCCCGAAACTAATTTAACGATGTCACTGACTTCAGGTTTCTTCCCACCACAGCCTCTCTTTCATGTGAAATAGACGAATTGTCAGTTTCGCTGCATCTAAAAAAAGATGACCCAAATTTTTTTTATCACTTTTTTTATTTTAAGAACAATACAGAGATTATGAAAAAATTAATTGCTAAAACCTTCTGGGTTCCTTTATTTTCTAACTCTGCCAGGAAAATTTGTTTACGCATGCTACTCTCAAGCTAAATGAACTGATAAAGCACACCTGTGCTCTAGTCCAAACCTAAAAAAAACCCAGCAACTATTAAAAACAACTATTTTTCAAGTCCATTTTGTTAAAAAAAAGTAAAAAAAAAAAAATCATGGCAGTTCTGTCATATGAAAAATACAGCTGGAGTTTTCAGATAAAAAAAAATCAAAAAGGAAGTTCTTGAGAAGATTGGCCCTCCCTCGTGGCACATCTGGTCACGAGAGCAACCGAGGACCGAGAGCAGCTCAGGAGAATGTCCCACATGTTTTCTCAGAAGAACGCTTCATAGGAAACTTCCCTCTCGCTGCCAGATTACTTTGAGCCCAACACGCTCAGAAGATCCCCACTGCACAGCATTGTTATGAAGCCTGCTTTGGTTTCATGTGTGTTTCGTTATGACGGCAGGAAAACATCAAATTGACTATCTATGAAAGCAGAACCACCAGGAAACAAACACATGGGAGTGCGATAAAGAGGTCATCACAAGGATTATGTTTAAGCTGCAAACAAGCATGTGCTGCTATATGAAGTGCAGCTCTTTCTATAGAAGATTTGCCAAAATAGAGGAGGATTACGAGCTGATCTCACTGCTTCCTAAAGCCTGATTTTTTTGAACACATCTAGGTGAGGAAGACCTGGGTTAGATTACTCTCTCGGTGCCTCCGGAAGCTCATAAATGGGAACATGTGTATAAATCAAAGTTGTAATTCACCATTTGATGAAGATCTGAGGCCACATCCTTGCCAGCCGGTGACCGGTAACATCTTATTTCCGCTATAAATCTCTTGCACTCTCGCCTTTTTGTACGTGTGCAGTGATCCTGACCCTAACCCAGTTTGGAGGTCATGGTTAGCAGTTTAATCTCAGATTCAGACAGTCGTTCTGATTCCCAGTGAGTATAAGACTACGGTGTTTTCTGAAAGGTACATGCTGTTGGAGGGATGTGGATGAGAAAATACAATTCGCTTTTCGCTGATAAAGGGGATATTTGTGGAGAGCTCTTTATAGGCTGGAAACTTGGCGTTCTAACAGCTAGAATAACTACACTCTGTTATTTCACAGGAATAAAGTGGTCAACTAAAGGGTTTTTTTCAGAGATATTTTACATTTTGACATATTTTAACTTTTGTAGTGTCTTCTTAAATGTTATAAACTGTGCTGTAAGCAGAAGATTCTGAGCTCTATTTTCCACTCACAATGTTTGCAATCCACCAGGTTTTTCGAAGGGATTGTTGTAGTATTAATGGACTGTTGTGTTGAACAAACTGTTTCTTCCCTTCTTAAACCTTAAAAGTCCGGAGCCTTTTTGAGCATTTTTTTTACTATTTACCATTTGCTCTTCTAAATTACCTTTGAAACTCTTTTGTTATTTATTTTACTTCAAAAAATTGAGAACGAACACTTTTATGTTTTAAAGCAAAAATCAAAGTGTTGACAAAATTAAAATTCAAAAATCCCTCCCAAAAAGCAAAGACGAGGTCAAAACAATGAAAATTGTATTTAAAAAAACAAACTGATCCTTATACACTGTCCCAAGCATTTACTTATGTCAGAACTTTGAAAAACACAAACCATATCACAGGTCTTGTACTTCCAATGGTTATCCCTTCTTTTCAACAGTAGAAGGCACTGATTTGGGGTCTGTAAAATGAAACAAAAAGTCTCACTACATTGCTAATTATGTCATAACTCTTGGAACATTCATTTAAAACACTGAATAAAAACAAATAACTTTTTGAAACCAACACAGTATATTTGAAGTAAAAATAAATCGTCATTCCCATTCCCATTCCCACTACTTAATTCAAAACAGACGCTAATGGGCACACACACCAGTGCGTACAGGGACTTCTGCGGATTAAGGGCTCTATCACTGAAAGTGGGTCGAACCCTCATGTAATTTGCTAGTTTGCATAAAGCTCTTTATGTTTGATCAGTCCCAAATTTGCCAACGATGCTAACAGCCGTGGTCTGAATATTTCTACAACATATAACACCACCAGGTGGCCACATTGATGTAACATTGATGAGCTGCTTCTTTTTCACGATTTTTAACATTTGTGACAAGAATATTGGCCAAACAATAAGAAAAAAATATTCACCCAATATGACTCAATCACAGCTCCACCTAGCGGTCACTTGAAGATGTGGTTTTCATTATTTAATGTGCATGTATTGTTCAGTTATTTTCACAATTCTTGCTTGAATGCATATCCTAAACAAGGATTGGTTGTAGTCAGTATTGCAACAAACTGGCCACCGAGAGGTGATGGCGCCGGAGGTGCGAGAGCCCTTTGATGGCTGCTTGCAGCTTTATCACTTCGTTTTACTGACAAACCCCACCTACTGTTTTCCACCTACTGTAAAGTATAACATTTGATGTATCACTTCCCATAGATATATCACTTAATTTCACTTTTACTGGGCATCATTTACCAAAAGTAAACAAACTTTAAGCTGCGAGCAGCGATCAAAGGGCTTGAGCACCTCCAGTGGAATTGCCACTCGGTGACCAGTTTTTTGCACTATGCATTATAACCACTCTTTATTTAGCAGATGTATTAGAGCGAGAATTGTTCAAATTACTGAACGATACAGTATAGTTAAAAACTGAAAACCACATCTCAAAGTGTCAGTGAATTTTCTGGTGTTGGCTTGGCTAATATTCTTGTCACATATTTCCAATTTCCAAACATATTTGAATTAAAGTAGAATAAAACTGCAGGCGCTATAACTGACAATGTATGCTGCAGTAAAGATTTGTTCAGACATGGAATTTGAACCTGATTGGACATTGGATGTTGAGTTAATATCAACTTCCTGTTTAAGGCAAAATTTCGACTTTCAGCAGCCGCTGTACACACATTGTTTAATGTAGTAAAAAATCTAACATCCCATATGCCTTTAGATAAGATTGGTGGATTTGTAGACAAACAGATAAAATCTTTCAGAGGAGTTCTTTAAAGTTTGACAGCCATTTTAGAGGTTTTTATGTAATAGTGACTTCTTGTTAACGCAATCCAATTTACTTAAATTTAAGTCTCGGTGCCCTACACATTTTTGCCAAATTTCATTTGTATATGACAAAATGAGAGCGCAACATAAGCTAAAACACGTTAAGTGTCACCAAAGAGCCATTTTACCACTCCCACTTTTTGAAAATTTATCAAAGACCACAAAACAATAATGCTCGATCCTTATTGAAAATATATTAAACAAAAACTACAATCCTAAGAAAGTTCTCTGACATTTTAGGTTTAACGCTTAAAATTTGTGAATCTGTCTTATAGATATTTGTGGATATCCATTATGAACACTGTTTACATGCATTTTCTTTTTAATATAAATGTTTAAATTATAGCAGAAATTTGTTTGTTTACATTATATAAAATCTGTGCAAATGTGGCATTGTTCTGATGCGGAATCCTTGTCTTTGAAAAATTGATAGTGCTGCGATCAAAATGATTATATATATGTATATAAATGACATTTCTAGCAGTCTGGTTTTGAAACTTGACCCTTAGAGTTAGGCGTGGAATGCTAATATTTTACACTACACTATAAAACATGTAGCTTAGACAATTGCAAAGTTCATTTTCTGCTGGTATTACAACCCGATGTTTTACAACCTGATGTTTTAAATGATAAAATACAGTATAAATATAAAATGCTACTGGTCGAATCAGATTCAATGAGTATGCTAAGCAATGATAAAGGTACTACCACCGGATCTAGAGAACATCTTTCAAGTACTGAAAAGCAGTCAGTGATTCTGGCAACAGCTTGGTTCTCAAGTTGTTGACATTTAATTACCCAACATTTCTTTCAGTTTAATTACCCAACATTTACCCAGTCACGTTATTTTTTATGGCTATGGAGCCTACAAGTTAAATACATGTATTACCCACCTCCCCTCCACTGCTTCTCTCACAAGGTTTTCTTTTTTTGTGCTTGACCTTGTATCTGAGATGTTAGAAAAGAAATGTGCGAGATTTCCTCTTTCTTCTGAAGTGTTAGTCATCCACAGAAGAACATGGAAAACAATTTCAGTGAGTTCAGAGAAAGTTAGATGTGGAGTTCAGTAAAAAAAAAGAGTGACTCAGACTCGCACTCTCACTGTGCCAACATGGAAAAATATTTTGTCAGATGTTTCCTCTCAAAATAATGGGAGAAAGAGAGAGAGTAATCACTACTTTTCCACTACATTTTTATTTATTTTTAGTGTAAAAATCTTTTTAAACTGTTTAAACATATTTAGAGGTTTATTTATTCATTTTCCAACCCGCTTATTTCCTTTTTGTGTCACGGGGGTCTGCCAGTACCTATAGGTTGCCAGTCTATCACAGAGCAACATTCACACCTAAGGGGAATTTAGATTATTCAATTAACCTAACCGCATGTATTTGGGATTGTATGGGAAGCCAGAGTACCTGGAGGAAACAGAATTAAACACAAGCAAAATACGTAATACGTACACAAATGTAAAACCTTACCTTGAGAGTGAAGCGATGTGTCGGAGGAGGTGGAACGGATGCAGAAAACATTACGGCACCACGTATGAAAGATAACTTTCTTGAGATATTTCACAAATTACTGACACCAACACGGTTTGAAGCACAAGCGCAGACAGATGGAGAGACGCTTCTGAGAACGCGTCACAGGGTTTCTCTAAGTTGCGCTACAGAACAGCACTTTCCACGTTATAAACGTTATTTCTTTTACGACACCTTGACTCTAACATTTGTTATAGTACATTATTAGTAATCTATACGTAATGTTTCTCTGTGTTGTTGAAGTGTTTTGAAGAGTATCAGACCCTTTTTGGACTGTGACATAGGAGCGCAATACAGCAGAACAGCTTTTAAATGTTTGTATCTCAAATTTTTCTTCGCATCTCGAAGCAAAAAAGCAGAACTGTCCCAGAATTGTCTTGACCGGCTGGGTTCCCAAAGAGCAGTCTCTCGCCTCCAAAACTTCTCAAGGTCTTTATTTGCAAATATTTTATGTAATAATGCCCTAAATTTAATTCACATCTTTGAATGGCAACATGGCTACACTAGTGACACAGTAATTGATAATGGGATCCTAAAGATCATTTTAGATACTATGCAGACTTTTGGTGATAAACAAAAAAAAAACGCTTTTTAATTTTAATAAGTTTAGAACTTATGCACAGACATTAACAGAAAAGTGTGGTTTTCATTTGAGGTCCCCTTTAAGACGAAGCCACTTTTAAAGAATACAAATCTATTGGAAAATGGAAATTTGCCAAAAATAAAGAAAGCTTTTTTCAAACAGCCTGCCCAGACTGTGTTTTATAGTATAATTGCTGGTTTTCCAAACTTGAGCATTCTATACTTGGAGTATAACACAGGGATGTAATATTAATGTTTCAAAGTAAGCTGAATAAAGGGTTTTGATTGGTGTGGCTCTTAACGCTCATCTGTTTGGGACAAGAATCACTGATTGTGTTACAGTTTTGTTTATCGTTTCATTCAGAGTTGTTCATAAGAAACAACACAAGAATGCAAGATTCTTGAAAGGGGGAGCTGGTTGAAAAGCAGGCAAGAGAATGAGTGCAGAAAGTGATTCAGATTAATGACATGCAAACCTCAGTCAGAGAAAGCGACAGAAAGAAGAGGGTGTTGAGAAGTGGGAGGCAGGATGAGAAACAGCTGAGCCCTGAATAGACAGACAGCTTTACACAGGGCCGGCCACTGTAAAGATCATTTAAATGCAGCCATCACCTCTCCCTCCTTGGATTGAATGCACTCGCTGGCACCGTGCCGACGCTTCTCTCCTTCATCTTGGTCTGGGTTGGCACTGGCACAAAAGGACATAGAGGATGCTATAGTGAAAAACAGTGAAACCTCAGACCCCCCTCCTGTGACCACCAGGAATGAATGAAGATGACTTCCTTTCATTTACATTTGGGTGTGTGTACGTGTAGATGAGGGACAGACAGAGAGAGAGACCTTCAGATAATCTGCTTACACATATTTCACAGCTATCACTACTCTGACGTGGTCTGCAAATCGACCCCGTAAACCATAAACTCACAAGAAACCTCAAACCTTTTGTGGAAACCAGTTGCCTCAAAACATTTGACAAGCAATAGTTTTTAGCCCTCAGAAGAACAGGACCTTTTTGAGTTTTTTTTTTATACTATTTTACATTTTTTTCTCATAAATTTTTTTTAAAACAGTTTTTTTGTGTGTGACAAATCTTGATATAATTTAACTACAACCCCAGCCTTTTTTTTAAATATGCTTTCCCTACACCACACAATAATTCCACAAAAATCCTAAAATTGCTGAAATAAATACAATTCTGAATATTACATTTTGTCGTTTGTTTTTTTTTTCTTTACTTTTTTATGTTATACAACAAACATTAAAAGTGTTTTGACAAAAAAAATTCATAAATTTCCCAAAAAAGCAAAGACAAGGTCAAAACAAAGTGAAAAAAAAAAAACAGGTGAACCTCGACTAAATCTTATAAACTGTTCCTAGCACTTTTTTGTGTGATTGTGCTTTTTAGTCTCAGAACTTTGAAAATCGCTAGCCATATTACAAGTATTGTACTTCCACGGTGTTACCCATCTTTTCCCCACTAGATGGCACTGATTTGGGGTCTTTATAATAAAATTTAAAAACAATATTGCATTTTCTAACATTTTAATTTGTAATACCTTGTAAAGTAAGTGTCATAACTCATGTAATGTTCATTTAAAGCAAAATTATCAAAACAGATGTTTTTGAAACATACACATTATATTTGAAATCGCGCAGAGACATTAACATTACTTAAATATATCATTTTTATAAATACATTTCTACATTTCTCTTAGTATTGTTTTCTAAAAGTCCACCTAACTGTTAACACAAAGGTTTTGAGTTCTGTGAACCTTTTGGTTTAACAGTGTTACCCTCGGTTATTTCAAAGCCTTGTGATGAGCTTTTAGCCAAGGTGTATTACCTATTTATTTTATTAAATTAAAAGATAAAACATTAAAATAATTTAAATAAACATTATTTTATTAATGCGAATCACCAAAGTGAGGGTGTTTTCACACATCTAGTTTGTAACATTTGGATCAGCTGATACATTGTTTCAATCGTCTGCAGATTTAGTCGTCATTCACACCACACGGATCGCTCTGGTCTGCACTAGTTGAAAACACAGCCATGTGACATCATACGAGCCACTCATTGGTGACATACGTCATCATACATGTTTCCTCGACTGTTTCTCCAGTGGTTTGAATATTTATTGGTTGGCATCTTTTACTAGAGGCCTTCACAATATCTTTCTATCCACCAGAGCATGACAACTCAAAAGATCACAGTGCTCTAACAATCTTACAATTTTTTTTCCACAGTTATTTACTTATTTGTTTAATTTCTAGAAAACACCTCAAATAAAGAGATGGGTGGAGCACAGAAAGTCCATTCTTGGGTTAACTCTGGACACAGGACCTCATACTTGACATTGATCATTAAACCACAACTAACATTATCACAAATATTAATTCAAAGAATGAAGCTGAACTTTATGGTACATTGTTACTAGTCAGCATCATTTTATCCGATAACAATAAAAAAGACAGAAGTGACAGTGGTGTACGGTGACGTTCATGTCTGGTGTGGCACTGACATCATCAGTCAAATTTACAAGCATATGAACCCTCCAGAGCAGGTTATTCACTATTTAATTGACAGCCGTCATTTAAACAGTTGCTTAAAATGTCATTTAAACAAACAATAACTTGTTTGTGGAAGTGTTATTTTCTTTCATCAGTTTTAAAACTGACTTTCCTGTCTAACTGGAGCGTCTTCCTTTAAAAATTATCTCCGGCTTCGATTGAAAGTCTAGAGTTTAGATCCTCCAGAAAATTAGAGCAGAAATTAGTGCTTGACCATTTTAAAACAGAGAGACAGGAAAACCTGAAGATTTTGAAAAGATAATAATTGTGTTTTTTCAAAACCATTTAGAAATATAGTTAGATTGTTACAGACCGTACATGAATAAATAATTCTCTACAATTGGCAAAGGAGTGGTACGCTCACTCTTAATTTTTCACAGAGCTTATTAAAGAATAGTAGAAGTGAGTACTGCACCAAATTCCAAACGTTTTCTGGCAGGGTACCCAATACAACAGCTCGAGGAAATTAGCTTAATATCTCTCCACCTGCCTTGGTTATGTTTTGCCTGCAATGTTCCTTGATTATTTCACCAGAATCAAGTATTGTCTGATGAAGATAAAACTTGCTGAACCAAAATGCTCCTGTTATATTCGATTCAGTAATTTAGGCTAAGTTTAGCTAATCGATCTGGAGAACAGCTCAATCGATTCAAAATGGTAAAACACAACGTTTAATTTCAGGGCATATAAAAATGGAGTGTTCCATTTAATTTGATCATTTGTGTTCTCTTTCTTACAGATGCAACATCCAGGACTACATGTGGAACAAAGGTTCCCGCTGCGAGTCAGTCATCACGGAGTTCCAGGTAATGTGCATCGCCATCGGGGCTTCCGCTCTCATGGTGCTCCTGCTCTTCATGATCGTCGTATGCTTCGCCAAGAAGCTGCATGTGCTCAAGACAGAGAACAGCAAGTTGCGCAAGCGCAGGTGAGAGGCCAGTCTCCACCCGAGAAAAAGAAGAGGAGGTGTCTGTGTAGTTTAGCTTGAGGAAACTTAACTTAGGCAGATTGGGTGTGGTTTAGGTTTGGATGAGGCAAAGAGGAAAAAAACACATATATGGGAAAGACGTATTTGAACCCCTCCATCGTTGCCTCGGCTGTGGGTTTTGGGTCTTTGCCATTCACAACCAAGTTCTAAAGGTGATGCCTTATCCATTATCCCTTTGATTATCCTCGGTGCATTTCTCCTGTCCACTTGGCGGTTCCCACAACCTTTTGGTGGGGTTATAGGTGAGCTCCGGTGGTTAGTGAGCTTGACACATACAGCACAGTTGTGCAGGCAAACGCGGGATCGAACTTTTTCCCGGCGTTTCCACTCAAAATTCCACTCAGTTTCATCCAGTTCTCCTCTGAACCATGCAGACGTTCATTGCTAAAATGAATGGGTTCCATGATACATGGTTGACTGCACAGCAGGATTTCAGTATAATGTTTAACCAATCGATTTCTTCATAACTATGGTACTAGCTGCTACTATTAAATTAACCCTTAGAAGTCCCAGCATACAGCGGAGGGAACTTGGGTGAATCACAGCAGCTGATTTGAATTAGGTAGGAATTACATGACCCACCTATTGTTTAATTTTGATTTCACATATAAAGCTTTGATATTTTTGGTTTTAAATGAACCAAAAAACAGTTATAACACATCATTTCACAGGGATTTCAAATTAAAATGTAAGAAAGTGCCCAATCGTCTTTCAGTTTCGTTTTACAGACCCCAAATTGGTGCCATCAGTGCCATCTTGTGGTGAAAAGAAGAGATAACTCTTGGAAGTACAAGACCTGTGATATTGGCTTGTCTTTTTCAAAGTTATGGCACAATGGAACAAAAGGTGCTCTGAACAGGTTTAGGAGAAGTTCAGCTGTTTTTTTATTATTATAAAACTTTTTTTTTTAAAGCTAATTTTTTGTTACAAAACCTAAAAAACAGTTTGTTTTTTTAATCATTTTTATTTTTGCAGTAAAAACTGAAAAAAAATTTAATTCTCTGAATTGTATTTTTTGCACAATTTTAGGTTTGTTGTGGAATTATTTAATGTAGTGTAACATTAATGTTTAATGTAATTAAAAAATATTTGTAAAAATTTTTTACTAGAGCTATGGTATTGCTAATAATCTGTCATCATCTACCAAGATCAAGAATCTTCAGTGATAGGGCCATTTGGAAATGAGAATATCCACAGATAAGTTTAGAAAAGCCTCAGCCCAGACATGTTTTACCAAATGGGTACAATTAATTATTAAATATTCATAAGGTTTGGGTCATCTGTACTCTCTAGATGCTGCTTTTTCTTTCTAAGAATTCTCCAGTTCTGCTGGAGGAAGAACTGTAATTTTCGATATTCAGTAAAGATTTATCTGACTCATTCAGGCTGTGAGCAGCAATCTCACAGAAGAGTTTCTGGGTCCCTTTCTCAGAAATGTCTAATTTGAACAACTCTGAAATGTTTTAAAGGGATAGCGTCCATCCCTGAATACATTAGATCCCCCTCTGAAAGATTGTGTTATCTACTATCTATGTACAGAGCTCATTTTATTGCATGCAAATGTTATCTGATGACAATGAAATATCTAATTTAAATATTTGCTTCTATTCAAGAGTATCATTACCTGTTTATAAAATCCTGGCCAAAGAGCTCTGAAATGGATGAATTGTGTAGAATTTTACATTGTAACTTAATTTACCATCCAAGCATTCTTAACTAAAAAAAATGCAATATTAAAATATATTTAATTATTTAATGGTATCTTATTATCTATTTTTTAAAAATCCATGATTGCAACCTGCCTTTCAGTGCGCAGCAGCTAAATCTGCAGCAGAGACCAAATCAAGCAGCCAGTGTATGTTGTGCTAACACTTAGCATCCCGCGTGCATAGCGGACAAACTGCATGATGTCATTGAAACTCCAGCTGAAAGTAGGGCAGTGATGGAGAATGAGGGGGAGGAGGGAGGAACGGCTGACCTACATACAGCTGTGAGAACCAGAGGGGGTGAAGGACTGCTACTCCAGCTAGGAATTAAACAGCACACATGAGAGGCGTGATGATGGAGCTGAGGTGGTGTGTGTAGAAGATGAGGTGGAGGAGATGAAAAAGGAGCAGAGCTGGAGATGAAAACATGAGGCCTTCATCTGCTCAAGTGTGTTTACTGCTATGAACACTTATCGAGATCTTTGTCATAATTGTTTTTTTCCTCAGTTTTGAATAGCTTTAGATAAATGGTTAGGGTTATTCTTATCTGGAATATGCATAGTTAGAAGGTTGTCCGTTCGAGGCTCACCGGTGACGTTCCTGGAAGGAGTTTGCATGTTCTCCTCGTGTTTGTGTGGGTTTCCTCCAGGTCCTCCAGTTTCCCCCCAAAACATGCGGTTAGGTTAATTGAAAATCTAAATTCCCCTTAGGTGTGAGTGAATGTTGCCCTGTGATGGAGTGTTGAGCTGTCCAGGTGGTATTCCCGGCTCTCACCCAATGTGTGCTGGAGATAGCCACCAGCAGACCGCCGTGACCCCAAAAAAAGTGAATAAGCAGGTTGGAAAATGAATGCATAATCATCTCAAGATCATTTGAAAACATTTGCAAAATTTCTAAAAGAAAAAAAAACATTTTCAGTCATTTCAAAATAATTTTTTTTGACAGTAGCTTTAAGTTGTATTACTATTCATGTATAAGTTGGAAAATGTTAAATCCAAAGATTTGCAAATCACAGCCGCTTTTTTGAATTAGGTAGGAATGATGAAACCCAACTATTATTTATTTTCATTTCAGATATACTGTGTAGCTTTCAAAAAGGGTCTTATTTTTTATATTTTTGGTTTAAACAAACAATACAAGAGTTATGACACATAATTAGCAAGGTAATTCAAATAAAAATTAACGATCCTCTTTCAGTTTCATTTTACAGACCTCAAATCAGTGCTATCTAGTGGTAAAAAGAAGGGGTAATTCTTGAAAGTACAAGACCTGCGATATTGCTTGTGAAGTTCTAGCACAAAAAAGCACAATGGAACAAAAAGTGCATGGAATGGTGTATAAAGGTTAACCTAGTCTTTACTTTTGGGGTTATTTATGCATCTTTAATTTGTGTCAACATTTTTGGTTTTGGTTTTTAACTTTTTTTTTTAGATTTTTGCAGTAGATAAATGCATAAATTATTGTGTGATGTAAAAACACACTTCTTAACATACATGTGTACGCAGGAGCTGCATGCCGTGGATCTTTAATCTCGATTACACGAGTGCTAATGTGACCTTACACACCAGCAGGAAAAAACACAGTGCGTCGATGAGTCAGGGTTCAAGAAACACCATGTGCCTTGTGTCTAATCGCTGTGATTCGCTCGATTGGTCACATGTCTTCAGCTGAGAACAGCTCAAGAGCAAAACGAGGAGCTGTACTCCCAAAGGGGCAGAAGCAGAAATGAAAGATGCAGCGAAGAGCGTTCGACTTTTAATCACTTTAGTTTATGAGCAATTGCAGTTTACTGAAGCGCCATCTAGTGTTTTGGAGAGGGTCTGTGCACGCATTTTAACCGCAAGAGAATTAACGCAGGCAGCTGCCGATGCATAGGTGTGTAAAGACCTTAAAATGACCTTTCAGTCCGGAGGATAGAGGAAGTCAATACAACGTGTCAAGGACTGTGGTTGATACACATTGAAAACAACAGAGAAGAGGAACTGGACGAATAAAGAGATGATGAAGAAGAAGCAACGAAGAAAATGGACACAAAGCTTCCTATTTCCTTGGTTGCTGAGCATCTATGGTTCCCTCAGCACCATTCATTAAGTCATTCATCTTCTTACTCGCTTGTTCCCTTTCAGGGTCATGCCGGTCTGCTTATCTTACCTTAGGCAAGAGGCGGGGGTACACCCTGGACAGGTCGTCACTCCATCGCAAGGCAACACACACATTCACACCTAAGGGAAATTTAGATTATTTAATTAACATAACCACATGATTTTGGGATAGTGGGGGAAACCGGAGTACCCAGAGGAAACCCACACAGGGAGAACATGCAAACTCCTTTCAGGAAGGTCAATAGCGAGCCTCGAACTGGCAAACTTCTAGCATGGAAGGCCACCTGCCTCATCAGTACCATCTAATGGCACTGAGTGAATGTTTTTATCTCCACCTCAGCCCCCATGGCTCAAACCATTGGCTTTATAGAAGATGGAGAGTGTGTCTTTGATGTCACTCAAAGATTTCTGATGAAGGGTCTTCATGCCCCTGATTCGCCGCAACCAGCAATTTCCATCTTGGAGGCGGCACGTAAACGTATCAAAGACACCAGAGGGGATGAAGGTCTCTTATTTAGTCACTCAAGAAACCAAACAGTTAAATAAGCGCAAATGCAAGGCTTAGTATTAACTAGAACAAATGAGTACAAAACTCAGCTGAATCGAGTAATTCACTTCATGGAGCCAGTGGTGTTCCTGTTTACTTTTTGCTGTAAAGTCGACCATTTTAACACCGGTGTCAATGGGAATCTGCTCAGGTGGAGCCAGCCTCTAGAGGTAAACTGCAGAATCCACAAACACAGTTACCTCATGTTCAAGCAAACAAAACCAGTTAGAACTCTGGCCATACACTGTAAAAGAGTTAAATGAACTCTGCTCAGAGTGTATTTGGTCCCTCTCTATATAAAGTTAAACCAATTCGAAAAAAGAGATTTTTATTTATTTTTTATTGTTTTTAAGGTATTTTAATTTTGTTTATTTTTCCCATTTTTTCCAAATGTAAATAAAATTTTTTGCAGTGAATGTTTAGTTTTTGTGTTATCTTTCTACAGGCTTGCTCATCGTAAATGCTCATCACTAATGATCAGAAATACCTAAACAGTCTCATTTTGATGATGATGATGATGATGATGATGATGATAGCCTTTATTTGTCACATACACTGTTACATGTAGCGAAATTGGACCCCTCTGGCCACAGACATAGACAGGGTGGGAACAGGCCAGTGTGAGAGGTAGCATTTACAGAGAGAAACAGAGAAAATGGATATACTTTAGGTAAATTAGCTTAAAAAAAGAGCCTTTCCGCATTGTCCTTCAAAGAAAAGAGCACTGTGGAGCAGGTTAAAAAAAAACATTTGCAATCAAGCACATTGACAAATACAGGAAAAGAACATCGCAGGATGAGGTAGGGGTCGGGGAAGTGGTGTAGCCGCTGCAGTCCGCAGCCGGCATTTTCCTGCAGCCAGATGGCGCTGTACTAATGACCCGTTTTAACTCTGTTCAGAGTGCATTTAGTTAATCTCTGAAGGTAATTTTGATTTTGAATTTTCGTGTGCATCTTCAAAGAAAACAGATAATTGAAAAACTCGTTTTAAGTCGGTTTAACTCTATATAGATCTCTAAATACACTGTGTGTAGAGTAAATTTAACTCCTTTTACTGTGTACCATGAATCTCAGCAAATGAACATTTATTAAAGCTTTTTGATTTTATGAATACGTTTTTCCATAATTTTTCACTCGTACGCAGCGGTAACTTTGTCTCATGTCGACATTGTCGCGCTTGAACGTCTATGCTTCCATTAGACAACAATTATTTTTAACTTTAATGTTATATTTACACTCATTCAATTCTAAAGTAATTGAGAGAAATGTGTGAAGGTTGCAAGTGAATGGATTTTAGGGATTAACTTCTGCTTTATTGCTGTAATAAATTTGAGCTTCAAAAGAGTCCTAAAAACAATTTGCACTAATGCTCTTTTCTGTTTTTCTCTCCTCTGTTCTTCAAAACCCCTTCATTCCAAACATATCCTTTTACGCCCCATCTCTTCCTTGTCTCTGTGCCTCTCAACCTCTTCTGTTTATCCCTCATTCCTTCACTCTCCTCCTCTTTCTCCCAGCAGCAGTAAGTACCGTCCTTCCTCGGAGCACCACAATGATAATTTCTCGTTGTCCACCATCGCTGAGGGCTCCCATCCAAATGTAAGGAAACTTTGCGACACCCCTCCTAACCTCCCTCATGCCCGTGCTTTGGCTTACTATGATAACATTATCTGTCAGGTAACGTGTTTCGTCTTTCTCTTTGCTCTTCCCTCTACCCCTCTCTGCATGGACCCCGAGCGTAACCTTTCGCTAAAGGAGGGGCTGCATTGCCTTTTCTCTGCTCAAAAGGTCTGCTCTCAGATAGGTGTGCGGTTACTGAGGCAACTGTTGTTTCCATAGCAACAGTGTAACCAGGAAACAGGGAAAAAAATCCTCATTTTTGAAAACACCACCAGTGATGCTCTGTTAAAGAACATTTGTACTAATACGTTCTTCAGCATTTCAGGCATTTATTTGTCCATTGAACACAGCGAAGCTCCAGCATTTCAACATTGATTTTAGTTGTAAAAAAGCTGCTTTGACTTGTTCTTTTATTAGTTAATCATTTTATCATATCGGAGACCAGTTTAAATAGAATTTCTTCTTTATTGAAAACATGACAGGGAAAACCATCATAATAAGACAAGAAACGGAAAACCAAAATGGAAAAATGTACTAACCAGAGACACAAGAGCCAAAACTCGAATATCCATGTTATTCAGGTTCTGAATTCTAAGCATTATCGGTTGCTAGGGTGAAAAGTGTGGCTACGGAATAATGCTCCACTTGTCACCAAGAGTGTTATAAACCAGTCTTTGTAAGTCTATAATTCCTTAAAATTACATAGAATCCCTTGCCTTGTTGCAAGTGTAACAGTGTGGTTGCTAGGGAGGGATCAGTGACAATGTTCCCCTGGTCACTCTTTGTGATTTAAACCATTCCCAGACTCCATGATTTCCCTAGGTTGAACCAGGAAGTGCTGATATGGTTGCTAGGGTAAACATTCTAGTTTCCATGGAGGAGACTGTGATAACATATATTGTTCCCCTTGTCACTATGAGTGATACAAACCATGACTCAGGCCTGAATTAAAGGGGAGCACATGAAGAGTCATGGGTGAGGCTCAATGATCAGGTAACAAGTGCATTGTAAATTTTCAACAGTGTACCCTGATTGCAGACCTTGATCCCTGCAGACAAAATTGAGCCATAGCTGCCCTCCACCCCTTCCTCTCCCTCACCCTCTACCCCTCTCTGTCCTCTGCATCGCTGCATGTCTCACAGCTGCTGCTTGACAACTGCATCGCATTAATATACCTGTTTGTCCTTTCACTCGTTTATCCTGGCTCAGAAAGAGTGATGAGGCTGTGAGCTGGTAACCACACTCGCCAGCTAGTCACATGTTGAGTGAACAATCAGGATAAACCTCTGAGATTTAACATCTGCTGCAGCTGCATGCAGGGGGCATACTACATGGCTAAGATTGGGTACATGTAGCGCTAACACAACTGTCCTTCTCTCCTGTGGGATAACCATATAACAATCATGTTTCTCATTTTCTTTCAGTTCATGTGAAAGCTAGGGTCGTTAGTTCTCTAATTAAATTTGAATAATTAAGTCCATGTATCATATTGCGATCATTAAATACAGAACACCTAAAAACAAGAGTGTAGTGAGGCATGGTGCCATTAAAAGCTCTGTGGAGCCTATAGCGGACACAAACCCTCTATATTACTGTTTGATGTTTGTTGATGATAATAATCTGTTGAGATATTGTGTTATGTTTGGTATGTTACATTTTTCGGATGTGTGTGTGTGTGTGCGTGTGTAGCCGTGTCTGTGTTTTATGCGAGTACTTTGGTACTCCATACAGTGTTATGCTAATTTGATGCTAATTAGGATGTTATTGGGAATAATGGTCACTTCTACACACCCAATAAAAGCCTCTAAAATAGCCACTGGTTTCTGAGACCACAGATCGCCACAGTTTTGATTACCTTTTTTCGATAAATCACTAAATCTGTTTATACCAGGAGTCATACATACCACCCCGGCTACCAAAAACGTTTCCTGTAAAAACAGAAGGAGGCAGCCTTAAAAAGTGACAGTTCTTTATAGAAGTTAGTGGTACATTTAAAGGCAGAGTGTCTCTCCGGAAAATCCTAACTTCAGTGTTGAGGGCTGTTTTAGTTGGTGCCACAAAGCAAAGGTAAGATACCTGCGAGAGGTAACGGAAGAAAACACATGCAAAGAGAGGGAAAAAACTGGAAAAGAGATAGATAGATAGATAGATAGATAGATAGATAGATAGATAGATAGATAGATAGATAGATAGATAGAAAGGTAGATAGATAGATAGATAGATAGATAGATAGATAGATAGATAGACAGATAGATAGATAGATAGATAGATAGATAGATAGATAGATAGATAGATAGATAGATAGATAGATAGATAGATAGATAGATAGATAGATAGATAGATAGTTAATTGGGCAGACAGACAGGCAGGCAGGCAGACAGACAGACAGACAGACAGACAGACAGACAGACAGACAGACAGATAGATAATTGGACAGACAGACAGACCGACAGACAGACAGATAGACAGATAGACAGATAGACAGATAGATAGATAGATAGATAGATAGATAGATAGATAGATAGATAGATAGATAGATAGGGAGGGAGGGATGGATGATGGATGGATAGGGAGGGATGGAGGGATGGATGGATGGATGGATAGATAGATAGATAAGGAGGGATGGATGGATGGATAGGGAGGGATGGAGGGATGGATGGATAGATAGATAGATAGATAGATAGATAGATAGATAGATAGATAGATAGATAGATAGATAGATAAGGAGGGATGGATGGATGGATAGATAGATAGATAGATCATTGTATACGAAGTAGAGTATGAAGTCCAGGATCAAGCAGAAGTCTCAAACATAAAATGGTTGGTTATCTGTCGCATTCTTTCTGAAGCTCTCTCTTTTTGGCAGATCTCCTAGACCTTGCTTCCCTCCCCAAATGGCCTGGGCTCCACTCTTTTAAAGGCAAGCCAGAGGTTGGAGTAAACCATCAACAGGTGAGGACACAAAATACTCTTTCACCTTTGACATCACATCAATCCACAATAAGCACGATACCATCTTTAAATATAAATGTATAATTATAAAATAAACTAATTTTAAATAAGCAGATTTCTCAGTTAATTAATAACATTCCCTTTACAGAGACCACTGGGACTCCCCTCTAATAATGGGACATGGATCTAAAACTCATTAAAGACCCTTCAATTAAGACCTGCTTTAAAAAGCCAGGGCCACTCTGTCACAAGCATAGAGAGAGAGAGCGAGCTGGAGGACAAAGAGAGGAGAGAAAAGAAAAGAGAAAGGAGAGAGAGAAAGTGAGAGGGAAATAGAAGAGTGGCGGATAGATTGAAAAGAGACAAAGTGAGAGGGACAGAAAGAGAGAAATAAAAAACGAGCAAAAATAAAGAAAGAGATAAATAGAAAGAGAAAAATAGAAAGCAATACAGTATAGTTAAAGAGAATGGGAAAAACAGAGAGGAGCAGGAGGGAAATAGAGAGATGTAGAGAGCACAAAACATCGTTGACCGGTTAGCTCAGTTGGTTAGAGCCTGGTGCTAATAACGCCAAGGTTGCGGGTTTGATCCCCATACTGGCCAGCACATACCTTTTGGCAGTCGTGGTCTAGTGGATAAGGTGATTGACTGGAGATCAAAAGGTCTCCGGTTCGATCCCCAGCACCACTGGGAGTCAAAGGTGGGATGAGTGTTGAAACTCTCTCCCTCCTTTGACAACCATTGAGTGAGTCACCAGTTACCACAGCTCCCCGGACGTCGTAGCTATGGCTCCCCACTGCTCCCGGTGTGTGTTTATTCAGTGCTGTGTGTGTGTGCACTTGGATGGGTTAAATGCAGAGCACAAATTCCTTGTATGGGTCACTCCATACTTGGTTCTAACGTCACAAAAAAAATTAATAAAAAAAATTATAGAAAGTCAGAAAAGAGAGAGAAAGCGAGAGAATAATTATAATTAAACTATTTTTCTGGTGACTGAAGTTGAAGTTGAAGTAAAGTAGTGCAGTAAAAGTATAGATACAGAACTAGAAAAGTAAACATTTTTAAATCTACTCACTAAATTACAATTTGTGAAACTACTCAATTACAGACATTTTGTTAAGCACAAGTACCCAGTCATTTGAATCAATTCAGCCACTGAGTTTTGTATAGTATTAACATTGTAATTTGAATTTGTTGAATCTGAGAGCTTTTAGTGTTTTCAGAAGTACTTTCTCAACAGCTATTCTCCATGAGCTCAAAGACACTTCTGTTTCTTTTACAGTGAATGAGGGAGGAACAGGAGTAGAACAGACGAAAGAGGCAGATAACATCAACTTCATTCATAGCCTGTGTCCTGTAATCAGAGACAGAAGGAAGAGAAAGAAGAAGCAGAGGAGCACAGCTGGCTTTATAAAGAGAAATTCAGCTTTTATTCTGTCACTTTATTTTAAGTTGTGTGCATTAAAGAGGATCCAACATCAATCTATAGCATGTCTGTTGTAATGTTTACAGCAGTGCAGATAATGTCTTCAACTCTCTAGGCAACACATCTAACATTTTCTACTGCTGGAGATATTATAACCAGATCTGTGCTCTCTTCAGAAAATGTGGATAGGTTAATCTTTTTAGCCTAAAACTTGAATAGTTAGTTTTGTTGATATATAAGCTGAAGCTGTTGCTAGTGTTAAAAGTTTTCAGGTCCTAACTAGTTGCAGTATTCATTCATTCATTCATTCATTTTCCATTCCCGCTTATTCCCTTTCGGGGTCACGGGGGTCTGCCGGTGCCTATCTCCGGCACACATTGGGCGAGAGGCGGGGGTACACCCTGGACCTGTCT
>SRMA01027025.1:221370-271077 GCA_007224835.1 Danionella cerebrum
TGGATGGATGGATGGATGGATAGAGAGATGGATGGATGGAGGGGTAGATAGAGAGATGGATGGATGGATGGATGGATGGTTGTATTTTTGACACATCCGCTAACCCCTTAATAATTCTTCTTCCATATCATTAATGCTGTAATGAAGAAAGAACCTCACGGAAGGTTCTTGAGCAGCTGAGCTTTTCTTTCACTTACTCCCTCCCCGTCTCTTCTGCTCATCATCTTTTCTGTCTCCCATTGCAAACTGTTGTAAAGAATATAATGGTGTCCATGCCCCCACCCCTCAGAAAACCATGAGCAGATACACATGGGAGTGTAAGACCAAAGAGGATCCTGACTGTGAGGTAAGACTGAGAGCAGTCCTGTCATTGTGCTCTGAATGTATTGATCAATCACAACATTATCACCATCGACATCTTCTGAAAACCAAACCACTTTAGATACAGGATGGTCCATGTGGAGCTCTAAAGTCTCTTCAGTCTTCAGTAAAGTCTTGTTAAGCTTCGAAAAGCACAATGGTGGAATTATTTTTTAAGCTTTTTTGAGCAAATTGTGTAGAGAAATGTAAATGTGACAACATTTGATAAAATTATTATTCATTTGTGCCTATTGGCCTAGCTTAGCATAGATATTTACATCTGATGAGATCAGTAGCCAAATCTGGGTCAGGGGTCAAAGTTCACCCTTGAGAACGAATGAGAAAGGGTACCGAAAATATCACCACGAAACATAAAAAACTTGGGGTTTGTTTATGTTACTCACAGTAACAATAAAAAATGTCCTGACATCACAGATCACTCCTTAGCAATCAAACTGTTTACCCTAGCAACCAAACTCTTAGAACTTTTTCTCAGCTTTGGAAAATTAATTGAGGAATGGGGGTTGGTTTATACAAGTTAGAGTCAAAAGGGCAACTTTATATTGTCACTGACACCTCCAGAGCAACCAGACTGTTTACCATAGCAAATAGGGGTGTAACGGTTCACAGTATGTATTGAACCGTTTCGGTACGGCCTGTTTGGTTCGGGACACTTGCGTACCATTTCGGTATTCAGTATTTTTATTAAATGATATAAATGTATCATCAGCGCGATATTAAGCGCAGCGCAACAATGTTCCTAGGCGAGTTTCCGCACGGACGCTATTGACTGACGAGCACGAGCGCGAGAATCATATCAAAAGCGAAAGAGAAGCCAGAGCTTGAAGACCCTCTCACCTCACTACGGTCTCGTGTTTGAGAACACTTTCGCTTCTCTGTTAAAATACATAACGGGGATAGACGAGTGGATAAATTTAAAGTTGTATGCCGACATTGTTCCACGGAGATCGGGCAGGCAACACATCTAACATTTTCTACTGCTGGAGATATTATAACCAGATCTGTGCTCTCTTCAGAAAATGTGGATAGGTAATCTATCATAACTAGTTGCAGTATTTCATTTTTATTTAAAAAAATGTGTTTTTCTTAATAAAGAGTGCAATTTATTTAAAATATCACCCAAATGTGTCACTTTTATTTATTTTATGCAAGAATTCTACTGTGTATTGGCAGCTTTTCAAAATAAAGATTATGTAAGTTCTTATTGTTTTGTACCGAACCAAATGAACCGAACCGAACTCTCCAAGACACTGTACCGAACCGAATACGATTTTAGCGTACCGTTACACCCCTAATAGCAACCAATTTATCATATCTCTTTCTCAGCTTAGGCAAATCCTAGAGATATGGGGGTGCTTTGTTTTGTCATGGAGGACATTATATTATGTTACTGACCCCTCCATAGCAACCAAAGTGTTTACATAACAACCAAATGTTACAACTTCATCTCAGCTAATGGAATGTATAGAGACATGGGGTTTGGTTTATGTTACTCAAATTAACATGGGGACCATTATATGATATCCATAGCAACCAGATTTTCTTACCACAGCAACCAATTTTTATGTTACTCGTTGTGAAGTGGCAACATTTAAAATGAGTACAAGCCAACATCAAAGTTTGTGTGAAAACTTTAACCATCTAGTCATTGACTGAAATGCTACTGGTCTGATTAAATTCAATGATCTATGCTAAGCTAATGCTAAATGTGCTGTCACTAGATCTGGAAAATATCTGAATAGGTTAAAACATGGTAAAAACTTACTTATTATCTGAAGGGATATGGAAAATAAGTATGTTAATACAAGTAGAGTGCTCCTTTAAACGTATATTTTGTAATAGTTTGCCACGAAAGATAGCACTTTGCTGTGATCAGAGGACTGTGCCAAGAATGAAAGACTATACATGTCACATGATCACAGTCTCTTCACTATCACAGCAGTCCATTAGTGGAGCGCATGGCTATGGTGTATAGTATTTCAGTTAGAATCTTCTTCAGAAACTTAATATGCCAATATAAGATCAAGAATGAGATAAATTCTTCAAATCCTTTTAAACAATCCATGACCTTCAGACAATTTGAGACAACCATGGATTGATTGTCTCTTCCGACTGCATGGAGATCGTCCTGGCAGAGAAAACACTACTGTAAATGAAAAGCACTCATGAAAGGAAGAATCTCTCCAGACTACAAGAGGAGAACAAAAATATGGACAGTCAGGGCTCTTTATTAGCGCAGCTCGACGGATCAATAACAGCTTGAGTAAAAGCGCCTGGTCCTGGATGACTGCCAGCTCAGCCCTTCACTCTCCCCCATCCTGAACCCTCGGGGAGGCTCGCTGATGCGACAGATGTTTTGGAATGAAATAGACCATACATAAACTAGAGCAGAAAGGTCAGGTGAATGAAGAGCTAGCTTGAATAATCTACAGTCGGAGAGTCTTTGATTTGAAGACATTTGAAGGTGTTTGGAAGTAAAAGAGCACCACTGAATGCCGGGTGTACAGGAGTGGTGGATTATAAAGGTCACCAAATTTGGTTAACACTTCAGAACTGGCAAAAATTATCATCTGGATGTGGGTTGAAAATCAAAAATCAATATTGTAAGTTGTTCTAACTCCACCTTGGACCTTATTCAGTCCGTCGCCATTTTGAATCAAAGACGAGGCTGTGATGCACAGCAGATCTCCAGCGCTCTCCATGGAATATTTATGTGTCATTTAGCCGAAGAAAGGACAAGACGATACAGGTCCTTCTCAAAACATTAGCAAATTGTGATAAAGTTTATTATTTTCTATAATGTACTGATAAACATTAGACTTTCGTATATTTCAGATTCATTTACACACAACTGAAGTAGTTCAAGCCTTTTATTGTTTTAATATTGATGATTTTGGCATACAGCTCATGAAAACCCAATAATCTCAAAAAATTAGCCTACAGATATGCAATGTTGCCTAATCTTTAGAAGTCCCAGCACGCACCTGTGTGTTTGCCAATCTGTTTTGAATTAAGTAGGAATGACGCAACCCAGCTTTTGCTTAACAGCTTTCTCAAATATAATGTGTAGTTTTCAAAAAGGTTATTAGTTTTGATATTATAGTTATTTTATTAAAATATAAGAAAATGTGTGATCTTTCAGTGTCATTTTACAGACCCCAAATTGATGCCATCCGTGCCATCTAGTAGTGAAGAGAAGGGATAACACTTAGAAGTACAAGACCTGTGATATGGCTTGTGTTATTGCTCAAAGTATCAGGTTTAGGGAAGGTTCCCTGTTTTTTTTTTTTTTGTTTTTTTTTTATACAATTTTCCTATGAATTATAAATTTCTGAATTATTATTTTGTTAATACTTTTTTAAAATTTTTGTTATAAAACATGAAAACTGTTTGTTGTCAATTTTCTAGATTTCCGCAGTGTAAAAATGACAAAATGGAATACTCTGAATTGTTTTGGAATTATTGTGTTATGTTATGAAAACATATTTCAGCTAAAAGAAGTGGTGGTTGTACTAAAAAATTAACGATAACTTGTTAAGCAAATTGTACATTAGTACAAAATGCTAAAAAGGGCCATAGATTTCTAAGTGATAATGAACATGCATTACTTTGCATATTAAGTGCATTTTTTTAATAGTATTTTAGGGACATTGAGCAAGTTTAATTGTTAATCATTTAGCTATTATTAAATTATGCCATAGATGTACTTTTTTTTTAAATAAAACATTCTTTCAGCAAATAATGTCACAGTTTTTAAGTATCCCTTTAAACAGCACATGGACCATTCTGAAGCACCTGCAAATCCAGCTGTAAAATCTCTCCAACTTTCAGTGCAGTTTTAACCTCCATCCTTAAAGCTTTCCAGCACCAAAATGTTCTCAGTATGAGTGTTTATCCACCGCTGTCCCTCCGTTCTCTCCAGATAAGTGAAGCATCTTCAGTCGTCATCTTAGTGTCCTTCCTCACTAGTTTAAGATTTTAGAATAAATAAATACTCTTAGCCACATGATCATTTCCACAACACATTTCTTGTTAAATGCAAGCAAATTTATAGCTTTACAGTTTCCAGTAATCATCAGGAAGGATGCGAAGAGTATATTCATCTTTCATCTCCATCATGGACCATCCAACAATGGTTCCCTCAAACCCCTGAAGAGACATGTCATCCCAAACTCCCTGTAACCACAAATAAAAAAAGCACATTTTCTAGTTTCATGCTGACAGAAGAAAGGAGGCCCCATATCCAGTAACTATGGAGGTGGCTTATCCCCATGTCCTGCCAGAGGTTACGATCTAAATCACCATCTATCCGGTAAATGATCATCTGAACAGTTTTTCACCTGCTTTTGAGATGTATTTTCAGAAATCTGATCACAACTGGAAAATACTAAATACAGGTTGCAAACAGGATCTATCATTTTTTCATCTATTCCACTTTTAATTGAAAACTATAACTGTTTTGTATAGCTTTTGCGCACACAACAATTAAAGTTTTCAATTACAAAAAATAAAGAAGGCTCATAGCTCCTGGTGGCATGACACCGGGTGTGGATGAGATCAGCCCTGAATTCCTTAAGTCCCTGTCTTAGTTATGCTTCTGGACTGGCAGACCGGTGTGGTGGTCCCTCTTTTCAAGAAGGGACAACAGAGGGTGTGCTCCAACTACACGGGAATCACACTCTTCAGACTCCCAGGAAAAGCCTATGCCAGTGTAATGAGAGAAGAATCCGACTGATAGCTTAACCTCAGATTCAGGATGAGCAATGTGGTTTTGGACCTGGTCGTGGAACGTCAGACGAGCTCTATACCCTCTGCAGAGTGCTGGAGGGTTCATGGGAGTTTGCTGTGGATCTGGAAAAGGCATGTGTCCCTCGTGGCGCCCTGTGGGAGGTGCTCTGGGAGTATGAGATATTTCAGATGCCTCCTAGACGCCTCCCTGGGGAGGTGTTACGGGCAAGAGGCCACAGGGAAGACCTAAGGCATGCTGGGTAGACTATGTCTGCCGGCTGGCCTGGGAATGCCTCGGTGTCCCCCCGAAAGGGCATCCCTGCTTAGACTGCTCTTTCCACAACCCAGCCCAGGATAAGTGGAAGTAGAAGCTTATGCTCAGATGAAGATATCCTGATGATGTCAAACGTATTTTATAATCCTTAGAAACTAAAATGTCTTTAAACCTTTCTCAGAAGGATTTCCACAAGGTTCAGGAGCGGTTTGCAAGAGACTTTTTACCATTTGATTTGTGTGATCATTCATTACTTGGGACAGTAATGTTCATTCATTGGGTACTTGGTCTTTGCAGAAGCTGGTCCTGATTTGGTGTCAGAAACACACCATTATGTGGATGTGGTCTTTTATTCCCAGGAACCAATGTAGAGTTAAAACAGACGTCAGAACCCAACAAACCTCTTAAAAAAACAATGTTATGCAGAGGAGATTGGAGTTTAATTAACCCTAGTTATCATAAATTGTCTCGCATGTGATTAAACAAAGGTGTTTAAGGTACTTTAGGGAACGTTTAACAACACCTTCTTAACCTCTATCATTTTTAAATGATATGCACAGATTCTCTCTTTCATTTATTTGGATTAATGGTTATTCCACAGGGAGTGTGGGGATAGAGAGAGAGAAAGAGAGTTCATTGCTTTGGCACTTTAGCTTTGGCTTCGCCTGATCACTGGTGGGACAGGAGTGTGGGGCGGGGGCTGTATAAGTTTGGAAGGGTTTGCATGTGTGCATGTTTGTTTGGGGAGTGGGTCATTAGTATGATACAGCCTCTACTCCGACCAGAGAAACCTGCCACAGCCACCAGTTTGTGTTAAGAACATTTTGAGCTCAGATGTTCTTGAGATGGTTCTAGTAGTTGTTAGTATTTGTTCACTTTCTATATTTACACTGTAAATATAGGATGGATGGATGGAACCAAAAGGTTCACAATTCTCCACACTTTTGTAGCTACCAATTATCTAAAAAAGAGAGTTGACAAACCCTACTTTATTCGAAAATTTTACGCAGCCACTATTTTAAGAATGAAAAATAGTCTCCAGTGGAAAAATAGGTTTCAAAGTAGAGGTAAACAACCAGGGCACTGAAAACAAATTCTTGGAGAGATTTGTATTTATTTATGTAAAAATTGGGCTGAAAATAAATGTAGAAAGGCTGTTTTATTAAAGGCTCCATCATCATATACGTATGAAGATATGTGTGTGTGTGTGTGTGTGCGTGTGCGTGTGTGCGTGTGCGTGCGTTTGTGTATATTTAGATATTATTGTTATGAAATAATAATAATTTGTTTTAGCAAAGATTTGAACATAATAACATTTTATAGGGTAAATCTGACACGAAGAAAAAATCTTTTTGAACTCTCCTGCCAAAATGCCATATCAGGCTCATATCAGTCACACCAAAGTTTTTCCAGCTGTCCCCATAGACCCTCCTCCCCTCTAAGTTTGTCATTTCAAGTAAATCATTTTCAAGTGAAGGTGTAATGATAAACTGAAATTCAGATTTTATAACACACAGCATATCTCATGGGCCCTGGAACTATTTTGATGACATTAGCAGCACTAAGTCTACCCTGTTATTCAAGGGGGGAGTGGGAATAGTAATTTACCCTTTTTGGAAGGTGATGTGTCTGCTGATGTTTGAGAGGCAACACTAGAAGTCTCCTTTTCATCTGAGGAGAATCCTCCTTCAAGATCATCGTCTGCCTCAGACACATTCTCCTCTGTGTCAAAAACCTGTGGCTAAATTTCACAGAAAGTAAACCTTTGCTGAAAGGCCATTTTCAATTGGGAGTGCATAAAGAAGAAGCCAAAGAGCACAAAGAGAAATAGTTTAGAACGCTTCTGAAAAGCTTTTATAGCTCTGCACCTCCCCTGTAAACACACAGGAAATATCAAAGTTCTCGCAAGAATCTCGATTTCCCCTCCCCCCATTTCATGTCAACTGTCATTGACAGTTCTGTCATTAAAGGGTCTCGCAATACTACGGGTATGGTTGTGTTAGTTTATTTTTATTTTTATCATACTTCACATATAAAGTGCATATTATAAATGCATATTATAGTGACCTCAAAATCCCAATTTTTTATTCTTCTTGTGTTTATATAGCTAAAAGACGCTAGGGTCAAATTTACCAAAATATGTTCAGGGCATAGAAAAATTAGTATCATGGTAATTTTATGTTTATCAAGTTCATTCAATCTGAATCAAAAATAAAAGCATATGTAAATGCACACATCAAACACTACTGCATGTGGTCGCATTGACCCCAAGGATAATAGAGGGTTAAAATAGCGGCCATGTGAAACAGATGGAGGGAATGCTGTGAATGCTACATGAATGCAATTGTGAAGGATTACCAAAATTTGAACCCCCAACTGCAAACTTCCCGTCAAAGAAAAAAGTCTTATCAATAAAGGAAAAGCATGGTTTGTCAACTCAAATGTTAGGAAATCTCCAAAAAAAAAGTACTATGAACTTGCTCGTGTTTCAAGTGTGTAGAAGGAATCTATGAAAGGCATATGGTTTATTTGCAAAATCTATAAAATATGTTTGTAATTTATCTACTGACTTATTGGATTCTTCACAACTTCCCAGGATGATCCTAATGCCCAGAACAAGCTGGAGGACCCCGTGAAGGCCCCCCCACCCAAAGAGGATGAGTCTCTGAACATCCAGAACTCGCTCACCCCTAAGCACGAGAACCACAAGGTGCTGGGCGAGGAGAACTCTTCGGAGGTAAACTCGCTGCAGAACAACATGATGTAGAGCAGGAAGCAAGCACTCCACGAAAACAAAACCACCTCCACCATCACTAAAAGCATCGAACAGCAGCTGCAGCCACGCCCACCACAAACACATCATGAAAATGTTCAAGCCCCGCCCCTCGTACTCGCTCCGCCTCCTCTCCACCTCTTGTTGAAGTCTTTTTGCCCTGTAGTCGACCCGCCCCTGACCCTGCCCCTATATATAAACACATACATACACACCTACCCCTGCCTAAATGAATTACGGCATGCGTTGGTGTCTATTGTAAAACAACAAAAAAAATGATGAAGAAAACATGAAACGTATTCGGGTTTTAAAATATGAAACGTTGTGAAAAAAGTAAAAGCTACTGAGAGGTTTTGATGTTTGTCTGACTAATTCAGTGAGTATGTAAAAATATATATGGAAAAAATGCTTGGATTGATATAAAGAAAAACACAATGTGTCTTTGTTCTGATGTGATTTCTAATCCTTTGATGTACTTGTTTTATTTTGTACTTTTTTGGGAATATAAACAGAGACAAAAAAAAAAATCGGACAGTTGTTGAAATAAACCTTTTTAACACTAAACCCTTGTCCTCGTGTGGTTCCCCGGCCGGATGCTGTAGTGCACTCACTCTTTTCTCTTGCTTTGCTTGGAGTTCTGCATGGCTTTGGCTCCTGTTCAGTTCCCTCAAGTAGAGTCCGCTTTGGTTTACACTTACAGCGCTGAGCAGAAGCTTCTAAAATGAGGTAGGTGATGCAAAATCATTCCTATATCAGGAGCCACGAAACTCTGAATCTACTGGTCAGCCAATTAAAGTTATTGATCAGTCAGAGTGTAGAAGAAGTGTAGAGGTGCGTCTTGTTCTCGACACAACGGTTCTTTGATTTTGTTGCTTTTAATGTCTGGTATGTAGAGGTGGCACAATGTACCATAATACAAAAATGTCAAAACGTATCGTAGAATTACTGGGAGACATCGCCTAGGAGTTGAAGCCTTACTTAGTTGTTATTGATGGTGTTTCAAGTCACTTCTGAAACTTCTTCAAGTTGTCTCTTGTTTAATATTAACTAGAAAAAAATTATCCATTAATTACATTTTAAATGAGAAACCGAAGAAACGTCACAAATCAAGCTCTTTCCATCACTTAGAGACTTAATGCAAACATTAGCGCTGCCCCCTAGTGGGTGGAGGATATTAAATGCCCTAACACAAATCAAACAAGACCCTAGCCTTTTATCTTTGCGGTCTCAGACCTTTTCAACTATGTTTTTTCCCACTGATTATATAAATAGTTTTGCATAATTGTGATTCATATCTTATCGTGGACATAATATTGTGCCTCGAATCGTGAGCAGAGTTTATCGTTACACCCCCACTGGTATGAGCGATGACGATACACGTTTGTGCCAGATTGCTCACTAACATGATTTGTAGAATGATATGTTTGCAGAAAATAGCAAAACAGGAACCAATAACTTATTTTAGGTGAATGATGAATTTGGGAATGGAAAATTCTGGGAGTTTTTTTTGTAGGTTCTCAAAACAAGCAAAAGGGAACATTCCAGGAGCATTACTTTGAGGAAACCTTCACCTATTTCACACAGTTGAAAATCAAAAATAACGATGGATTACTGTTTTGTACGCTGCGGTGCTTCTTAGTCGCAACATGAAAAAGGCCAAAGTTAGTCATTTCTTCCCTTTCCAAGTGATCCAAACTCTACCATCAGTGGATTGTGAAGATTAAAGAGATATTCCCAAGTAAACAGTGACCTGAACATACTTTAATAACTCATGTTCTCTCATTAGATAACAGCTCGAAACACTTAGAAACAGACTGCATTGTTCGATCGATGGTGGGTTTCAGTCTACGAGTGTTACATTTATAATAATTGTACAATACTGTGTCAAAATTCTACTTGTTTTATTGGTAGTATGACACCAAACTCTCCAACCAAATGTCAAAATCCAAAACGGTTTCAAAAATCAAACACAAAAGGAAAAGAAAATGTTGCCACTGCAAGCAGCGATCAAAAGGCTTGAGCGGCTTCTCAGTGTAAAGTTTTTGTCACCATGCACTAGGACCAATCCTTATGTAGAAGATGTATTTGAGAAAGTAATGTAAAAATTCCTGAAAAATTGCTAATGAGTCTAAATAATTAAATATTCAAATAAATGTTTTCTTTTTTGGCCAAGATTCTTGCCACATGTCAAAGATGATTTAAAAAAAGAACCATATTACTATTGTATACAATATATAATTGTTGAACGGCTGAGTTCCTCTGTATGGAGATATGTCGACTTTCGACAGCCGCATACATAGTTTAACAAAGTCGCCACAATTGAATAGAGGGCTTTAGATGAGACTGCTAGCATTTCATCAAATAGAATCTCTTGGAGAAGTTACTTAAAGTACAGGGCCATATGTTCAAACCTGGACTCTTAACACACATGGCAAATTTGAACCCGATTAGACACTGTACGGCTGAGTTATTAGCAACTTCCTGTTTATGTTAAAATTTTGACTTTTGGCGGCCGCCCTGCACACTCAGCTCAAAAAAAACGTCCCAATTTAACATCCCGTAGGCCTTAAGATAAGACTGGTGGAGTTTGGATATGAACAGATAAAATCTCTAAGAGGAGTTTGTTAAATTATGATACAAGCAAAAGCGGCCATTTGTAGAGGTTTTTGCGAAATACCGACTTACTGTCAATTTTGGGAACGCAATCCATATAACTTATATTAAAGTCTTTGTATCCTACACGTGTGTGCGGAATTTTGTTTGCTTATGTCAAACTTAGAGTGCAATGTAAGCTGAAACACGTTAGGTGGCGCTATAGAGATCGGTTCTGACATATCTGTGAAATTCTGTGACTTTTTGAGCATGTTTAGACCCTCAAAAAGGCACCTAAAGCCTAAACTAATGCTCTGATCAATTACAATAGTGTTCTTAAGCCCTTAATAGATGGAGTGCTTTGCACTGTGTAGCCAGAGTTATTTTGGTTTGCCTAATAATGTATTATATTTAACATTGTCCTCAATCCTGGTAAATCCAGCTTGTTGGATTTGATATTCATTTTTGGCCAAGTTTTCAACGATTAAAAATCTTGCCAGCTGTTCCTGGATGGTTATCCGCACCATGGTTGTTTACTTCTACTTCCAGGTTTGTTCCCACCGCAGCCTCACTTTCATTTTCAAAGTGGCGGCTGGATGAAATAGGCGAATGTTACTTTTTGTTGGTGTGTGCAGATCCAGAAGAATCCCTTTTCCCTCAAAAACTCTTGTGGATTCCAGTCATATAATGTTGCTGGGTTTCCAGTGTGAGCGAAAAACTCAAACTTGATATAAAGCTCCAACCTTATGCTTGGTGATTACATATTGGCGCAATACACTGTACACAGTAATGCAGTCACAACAGACAGGGTCTATACCACCCATTCCTGTCGAGGAGATCTTAGGGGTTATCTAATCACTAAGAGTCATTTTGAGACTCAGGTAAAAACAAAAGCATGACAATGACAACACTCTTTAACCTTGTATGTGTGACACTCTAAGCTATACATAAAAATAACATTTTTTTTTCAGTATTATGCAAAAGTTTGGGCACCCCTGTACATTTTCATGATTTTCTTTATAAATTATTAGTTGTCTGGATAAGAAATTTCAGTTAAATATATAATTATCAGTATACCAATCATTAGAAATCATTTTTAAGACGTCAGTTGTTTCTCCTCTTTGCATTTTCTCCAAAGAGTGGCATCATTGGGCCTCAAAAAAACTTTCTGATGAGCGAAAAACAATGATTACTAAGCATCATGGTTTAGGGGAAGCATACAGAGAGCTCTCAGAGATTTAAGCTCTCTGAGAGGAATTGGAAGACCAGAAACACAGTTTTAGTTAAGGCTCAAAGTGGCAGAGCAAGAAAAACCTCAGCTAAACAGAGGCACAGGATGATGGGAACAGTCACAGACAACCCACAGACCAGCTCCAAAGACCTACATCATCATCTTGCTGCAGATGGCGTCACTGTGCATCGTTCAACTATTCAGAGCACTTTACACAAGGAGATGCTGCATGGACGAGTGATGCGGTAAAAGCCTTTTCTCTGCACACGCCACAAACGGTGTCGCTAGAGGTCTGCTGAAGCACATGTGGATTAACCAGCAGGGAATAAGATGCTGTGGACTCATGAAACTAAAGTTAATTGGGTAAATCAAGGGGTGTTATGCACGGGGGAAAAACAACACAGCATTCCAAGAAAAACTGTAAAATCTGGTGGTGGTTCCATCATGCTGTCGGGATGCGTCCAGTGCAGGGACTGGGAATCTTATTAAAGTTGAGGGTTCCATGGATTCCACTCAATATCTGAAGATTCTGGAGAAAAATGTCCAGGAATCAGTGACAAGGCTGAAGTTGTGCCGGGGCTGGATCTTTCAGCAAGACAATGACACTAAACATGGCTCCAAATCTACTGAGGCATCGATGGTAGGGTAGAACTTTCTGGAATGAACATCTCAGTCCCCAGAGCTCAATATTATTGAATATGCTCGGAAACCATCAAACCTGACTGAACTGGAGATGTTTTGCAAAGAAGTCGAAAACACCTTCTGCTAGAGTCCAGTTTCTCAACGGAAGCTATAGAAAGCTTTTAGAGGATATTTCTGCAAAAGGAGGATGCACAAAATATTGAGTTAATTTTTCTTTTAAATTTATGCACATGCTTAATTCTGTTTAAATACTTGTTGTACATTTTCCATAAATCATATTTCACTGTTCACTGACAAACAATGATGAATATATGGATTGTATGACGACTTCTTTTGGGAGCAGGCAATCTGGACCATCATTCCCACATCAATTTTCCCATTATCTATTGTAGTTAAGCAGGTCTAAATCTAACACCAATTAGACGTAATCTGGACCTGCGTCGCCCTGCCTTTCACCCCTTTTTCACACAAGTGGGAGAAACTCAGACATATAGGAACAGACAGTTGATCTGTACGTTCGTACCCCCTGTGGCTGGCTGCAGAATGATTTTCAAAAATTTAGAAAAATTTCGAAAGTTAAATAGTTTTTTTTGTTTTACGTTTATTTTTGTGTGCTTCACGTTGGCTCAATTTGATTGACTGCTACACAGAACAGAGCTGGCTGACTGAAAGATCATTTACGATCAAATTTGTGTTAATAATTATAAAATAAGTTGTATATAACAGCTGCGTGTGAGCGGAAGGCATAGCCCATCTTTATCAGGACACGGTGTGTGTGCATGTGCTCAGATCAGCTCAGATGTCTCGGTTTGTACCAGCCACATACGCTCACAAACTTTAAAGGCCCAGAACTACTGAAAGAATAATCTGAAAAATGTACAGCAGTGCCCAAACTTTTGTAAACCACTGTATAAACAAAAACATAATTTATTTAACACGTAGAACTCATCATCAACTTAATTACTTTTCAAAAAGGTTAGAGTTCTGTGAACGTGTTTGTTTTTTTTAACTCACAAGGAATTTTTTTTTGTATGTTTTTAATCTTTTCCCACATGCCTTCATTACCCGACATGCCTCTGTCTATTTCGAGGAATGTGTATTACAATGAACAATAGGGGCTGCTTTATCCTCTCAGGAACTCTGAGGGACAGAAGTACCTTACGAGTGCACCCCAGACGCACCGTTATAATCATGTGAGTCTGCTTGTACTGAAACTTGTGTCTACTTCAGATCTTTTTTATCTAATCTGGGTCAAATCTGAGTTAGTTCTTCCAACCCTAATCTAATTCCCAGTCGCTACCATGACAACAGCAAACACAATCATCAGAAATGTGCTTCAAAAAGAGCTCATCAAAACCACCATGACCTGACGTCTGTGTAAAAAAAGACTCGAACCAAAAGCGGCTCAGTGTTTCCAGCATTCCTCCTCTAGCCACTCTTGCATTTTCACTTCTTCTGTCCCTGCTCTTCCTCTTTCCGCCATGTTGATCCTCATGCAAATGTAAAAGTGGGGGTGTATTGTCATAGAAACACATTCTGATCGCTGACAGACTGCGGAGCATGCTTTTCGCCAGTCAAGAGGAACCTGATTCTTCAAGAGGAACATTCAATATTTGCATGTCATTAATTCATTTAAATGTAAAAATAACAGCGAAAATGTAGTTCTGTGTGCATTCTGTTATTTATAACTCTAACTAGGACCATGATTGAGAGGTTAATTAAATTGTACAAATACATTCCTTTTTAACTTCACCTGGCGAACACCACTCAATCAAAAGCCTAGCCTCAAATTTCCAGTTTTCCACCAATGATGGTGTTTGTGATGGATCAATATGAGTCCTGAGGTCTGGCGTTGTGCTGATGAACCTGCCGACAACCACACATGCATCTTCCCAGCGTTCCTATTGGCCACACATACAGTGGAACCATGGCTTGCACACCTCAAACTGAGCTCAGCCATTGGCTAGTGAAATATGAGGACAAAGCTTGAGAGCCTCGGTGTGTGGGTCCATCAGAACGTGCTGAACTAATAAGGTCTGTGCAAGATTATTAATGAGGCCGCTGGAATGCAGCTGAGTGGTCTTTATAATGGAAATGGGCATGATAGATTTTGCCCCGAAATCTAAAAATAGTCCCACCCCTCTCTTTCCGCGAGAGCGGTTTGTCCTGCTGGGCTTGGCTTGTTCTTTTGATGTTTAGCAGCAAGCCAGGTTTGATGCAGCAGGTGCAGGAACCACTGGGAACCTCAACATGGATTCATGCGTTTTCTGATCGAAATTACTCATTCCACTCTTGAAATGTTGCTATCTTTACCGTATCTTGCCAAGTGATGTAGGGGTAATGTAATTTAATGTAATGCTACTCTACAAAAACTAATATTGGTATAATAAAAGCTGTTCTAAATGACAGTATGATGGCTGATAAGTAACGTACAAGAGTTTCTTCTAAAGGAGATGTGCCATGGGCTCTTTTCTTTGTATCTGTTCTCTTTGCAGGGACAACTGACAATCGACTTGGAGCTACACCTTCCCAAAAACGCCCGACTGTTCCCCAAGCCAAAGCCTAAGCCCAAGCCGTTGATGCAATATGACGTGTTCATGTATAAAGTTCCCAGGTCGCCAAAGGATGGCATGAGCAGGGCGAAGCATCGCGTGAGATGGCAGGACTGTAAACACTGTGCCAGCCCAGTCAGCACGCGATCCCTGCCCACCATTATCCACACAAGAAGCCCACGGACTCATGCCGGGCAGCCTTTGTTTGCCCTCTGACCACAGAGATGTTGTTTATCATCGTTCATCAACTCTCTTCAGTGCAGGCTTTCATACAGACTTAGTAAATGATGCTCAGGATTTTATCAGTTCATTTAATGAAGCCTAAGGTTTTTTAATGTTAAATATTATTAATAATTAATGCATAGAACCCTATTGTAGTTGCTCAGAGTGTTATTGTTTCATGGGTTTCTGTGCATTTTTTGGGTGTAAACGTACTTGGAAAGGCACCAAATTTCACAAACATGTCAGAACTAGTGAAAATTTGCATATAGTGGGTGTGGCAAAATGGCTATAAAGGGCTTCCTAACACATTTCTGCTTACGTTGCACTAACAATAGGTTGTATGCGAATAAAATTCAGTACACTTGTGTAGGATACCACGACTAAGTATAAATAATGTGGATTACATTTACAAACTTGAATGGAAGTTGGCCATTTTGCATAAACATCCAAAAATGGTCACTTTTTCTTGTCCTACTTTGATAAACTCCACCTGGAGATTTTATCTGTTTATCTCAAAACTTCACCTCAGTTTTTTCTTAAGGCACATGGGACGTTAAATTGCGAAGCTTTTTCCTTCGTTTAAAAAATATGTGTGCACAGCAGTTTCGAAATTTGAAAATTCTGCCATAAACAGGAAGTTGTTAATTAATGAGCCTAGGAATGTCTGATCGGGTTCAAACTTGCCATGCAAATCTTCGCTTTTCCACTGCATGACACAGTACATTTCAGTTTAGGGTGGTTTTAACGGCTTTTCCACTGCGTTGTGGCCGTGAAAAAGACACAATTTCTAAAACTCACTTCGACGAGGTTCTAGAATCGACACAATCGCTCTGAACTGACTCCATTCTCTTCGATCTTCATTCTTGAGCAGCCTAATGTACGTGAGTGCTGATTGGTCAGAGGGAGTCGTCAATTGCACAATTTACATAAACAAATGCTGAGTTTGTTCCAGTCAAACGCGAGACTTCTTTTTAGCCGCTCGCAACTTCTCACCAAAAACTTGTTGTGGAAACTGAACTGTGCCGAGCTGTGCCATGTCTGCGGTGCGCATGAAGGAATCATAGTGACACCACCTACTGCCACTAGAACTGAACACTGAACTGGATGCTGCCATTGGTAGGGGCGCATGCGCATAAGCGACTTCCTGATAAGGAAGGAACAGTTATGGAACTTTGTTCACTGTATGGATAACTTTAGAAAATCATTAAAACCCTGTAAAAAATATAATTTCTGAGAAAATACATCTTTAAAGTTCGTCATTTTTCCATTGACTTGTGTTAGTCGAAATCATTTCACAGCCAGCCACATCACATGTGACACATCACATGTGAGACAGACAAGAAAAAAGTTTGGAAATACTGTAATTTTTCATCAAATTTGTTATGTGTGATGATGGTATGCTCCAAAACAACAGAAACGTTTTAGTTCTCAGTCATAGCGCCACATGGTGGTAATGAGATAATGATTTTTCTGAAATTGTAAAAATTGTTTAAGACGTCTCCTATTTTAGGATTGGTCACAACACACAAATTGCTGAGGTGACGCCTCCTAAGAAGCTTGAGCCCTTTGATCAAACTACTACAACAGACTAATGTTGTTAAAGGCAAAATAAAGTAAACAAAAAAAGCTATTTGGCAAGTTTTTGGCAAACTTTTTCTTTTTTACTGTGTTCTATATGCGTTCTCAAATGACCTGGGCTTCAGCGCAAGCCTATTATCCAGTGTAAATGTAACTTTTAAACTGTTAAAAGTTAACAGTACTCAAATTTTTTTTTTTTTGATAGCCATCATTTCAAACAGTATTAAAACAAAATAATTAAACAAATAAAATTCAATAACTAAACAAAAGATTTAAAAAGCACCAAAAGTAAAATTAAAAAGTGTACATTTTTAACTCAAACCTGTTTAATGGGATGTTTATTTATATACAGTGGAATGCAAAAGTTTGGGCACCTCTTTAAATGTTTTTCATGATTTTCTTTTAAAAAGCATTGGTTGTCTGGATCATAAATTTCAGTTAAATATCTCATATAGGAGACAAACACAATGATGTTTAAGAAGTGAAATAAAGTTCATTTGATTTATGAAAAGTGTGCACGAATTGTTTAAACAAAACCCCCTTTCTCCTCTTTCACTTCCTGTCAAAACTGCTGTTCTTTCGACAAATGAAAAATGCCCCAAAATAAATCTACATTTAAAAAAAAACTTTTTTTGTGTGCTCCGTTCACTGAAAAGGTTCTCCACAAAACATCTGTGAACTTGTTTGGGTCATTGTCAAACAGCCTGCTGTTCACAGTGCACATTAATAGAGAGGTGAAGGAAAATATGCTATAAAAAATGTACAAGAAATAGCAACGGAGAGGATTGTGAAACAAAACCTTCGCCCCATATTAAATGTATGGGGTACTGTGAAGAGGAAGAGGCAGAAGAGCTGAAAGCCACTATCAGCGCAGCCTGGACTCATGAGCAGTGCCACAGACTGACTGACTCCATGGACACGCCGCATTACTGCAGTAATTCAGATAAAGAGTGTTAAGTGCTGTATGTGATATAAATAGTCAGTTGTGATTGGGCACAGGTGAGGAACATTACACTAACAAATAAAACAAGAAGAAGAACTAAGGCAGCAACAAGTGTGGTGGCCTCTAAAGGCAGAGAGAGGAATTAATGCATATGAATTAGTGCTTATATTTTTCATGTTCTTACATTTCTAGAAAGCTTTTATTTTGTTTAAGATTTTGGGGATTTTGTGTGGAATAAATGTATATATTAAACAAGATCTACTTTTGAATAGAATTACTGTAATAAATCTAATTATTATAATGAAAGTCTTTAAGCAAAAACAAAGGTTTGAGATTAGTTAGTGAAATAGTACCCGTAGCTGAAATAATAAATCACTTGTACACTTGATGTTTGCATTTAATTTATAGCATTGCAAACAGGTTTAGGAAATGGGCTTGACTCCATGATCCTCTGCACGGTGCACCGGGAGCCACTAAATCAAGGACAAATAAAGCCAGTAACAGTTTTTCATTTATAAAACTCTAAAGGACTCGACAGGATTGACCGAAAGCTAAAGTAGACTCAGGAGGAGTTCGTTTACTGAGCGACTTTCCACATGATTGAAAATATAATCAGCCTACAAAGCCTGAACTCCATTGAAGTGTTTTGGGAAAGGTAGCTCTCACAGTGCTGAGTGGCACAAAACCTCAGCTCGGAGGTATGTGTAGAGTCAACTTCAGCTTGTAATGGAAAGGCCCCTGAATCCTGAAAGCAACAAGGCAGTCTCTGGAACCACAGGGAGCTCCTGGGCCTCTTGTGTCCCTTGGGATTAAATTAGCACGGCCCATTAGCTTCTCAGTGACACAAAGACATTGAAACCACATATTCCATCAGTGTTAGAGCTCCGGGTTTATATTTATCAGTCAAAGGTTTGGACACAACATCTAATAGCACACGTTATTTTTCTCCAAAGGAACTTTTAAAGGGGTCATGACATTATTTTATTTTATTATATTGGTCTGTTTGTGTTGGAAATGTGATTCTTTCACTCTGTTTTTATTAGAATTTAATTTCCAGATAATCACCTATGGGTCACCATATTCATGACGCGTATGCAAAGACACTGTCTGACTATCACTGTAGATGTGAGGGAGATTAGAGTGATTAATTACAAGCAACTTTAATACGAACAACTTTGTAAGACGCTGTGATGCCGTTTTGATGCCACAATCTGATCCCGAACCAGATGCTAATCACCTTGATTAGCCCCAGATAATTCAATTCCAGAAGAATAAATACACTAGAACTCTAGATTAACGAGCCGCTAAAGAAATGACCTGACGCTAAGACCAATCAGAGAGAAGGATTCTGTGGAGCGTCTGGTTTTATTGGCTGATCTGAACTTAAAGTGACTGGATAGGGTCAGAAATGGTTTGAGAGAGATGAGAGACGGAAACAATGGATATTTTTTCAGCTAAATAAAGCTTCGACAGAGCCTCACATTTCCAGGGAGCCGCCGGCAGAAACAAGCAAATGAAAAATTGAAATTATTTTATTTATGTGTGTTTTTGTTATTGTTTTAATAAACAATTTGATAGTCGATGAAATAACATAACATTGTTTTATTTTATGAGTGAATAAATTGTTGTCAGGGCCAAGAAATGCCCCAGAGTTGCATCGAATGATGAGCCGGTTTCATCGTGGGAAACCAACTTCATTTATTGACGGTAAACATTTGTATGTTGCGAGCTCCGTCTTTCGCTCTGTTTGACTCGCGATTGTTTCCAGATATTACGAGAGGAACCGTTGCTTTATGGATAGCGCATCACCTCCGGGGGAGGGAAATCGGGCCTTTTATGTTCAGCCTTGATGTAACCATTTGACTCGTGTGACTCTGTCAATGGCGTGAATAAAACAGGAATGGGTGAAGGTAGTTGGGAATATTCTTCTCAGTAAACCATCACAAAAACCTGCTTTGCTGTCCCATTCTTTCAGCCCATGAAAGTATTTCAAAGTCTTATTTCCCAAGATAATGAGATGAAATTTCACCCCATGTTCCTGGAGTATGAAGCTCAAACTGTTCCCTCAACAATCTATTGCTGCCAAAAACCCTGGCTGAACTAATGTGGAATGAAACTAGCAAGAAATTCCAAAGAGAATCCAAACATTTGACTGAAATTCAACTAGTACTCAATTTGTTAATATCTGCCTCTCTATATAAACATAATACCTGTTGCAAAAATACTTCAGAAATATCAAGCATCAAGAAATCATTGCTATAATACTTTTTTTTTTTACAAAATGCAACTAATATTTGTTGCCTTCAAACCAGAATCAATTCCTTTAGCTGCACTTGCAAAAACTCAGGGTTCTTAGACGATTAAATTCAGGTGTATGAGCAGCATCCATTTAAACCAAGCTTATTATCATCAATGTCACATGTAGGTTGAAACCCAGTCATGGACTGAAACAGAGACACCTGTGTAGGACACCAGAGTCACTAAGAACTGTATTCAGCATAGAGAAAAACAAGACGTACTGGAAGTGATGGCATGGCTCCTGGAGAGCCCTTTTCTCAACATCATCAAGTGTGTTTGGAATTACACAAAGAGATAGAAGGATGTGAGAAAGCTACAAAGATCTGTGGTTAGTTCTCCTGTATATTTGGTCCTAGAGTTTTAGCTAGTTTTTTAAAAGTGGAACAAGAAGATTCCACCACCCAGGAACAGTGAATTAGAAAGTTCTGGTGAGATTCTGTGCCTCTTTTAGATGGAAGGACGCTGTTATTTTTTTTTTAACTCTGTTAAGAGTTTTGGAAGCTATAGGATGGTGCTGACCCTGCCTGTGACTCTTCTGTCTGTACGAGAGTGTTTTGTACTTGACACAGGCTGCAATGGGGAGCCATTGAAGATGTGGGCTCTTCTAGGTTCCTTGAAGATCAGTCGGGCCACTGAGTTCTGTATCGTTTGAAAGAGTCAAATCCAGTGAGAAGAACATTGCAGTAATCTAGTCTATATATGACCAGAGCTTGAACTAAAAGTTCATTTGAATGCTCCGTTAGTCATTCAGAAACTACAAATGTACCTAGATGAATATTTATTAATGAAATTTGCCAATATTCACAATGCATGTGAACTGCACGCAGTTGCGCCGCTCCCTAGTCCCTACATTCAAAGTACGCAGTCTGCGTAAGGCACCAACTGCCAGAGGGGGGCACCATTTTTCTGTTTGCTCAAGAGAAAAAGTGGGTTAAGAATTATATAAAACAACGTTATGGTTATGTTTTGATAATAAATTACCATTTTTATAGGCATAAATATGTGTGCATGTTGTATTTACATATATTTGGAAATTATAGCGTTATATCAATTTGAGCTGAATAGCGCATTGGGTGTAATTGTATGTTAGGCGTATTTTCATGGTTTGAATGTGTTTAAAAACTCTTTACATCCTTGTAGTAAGTATTATTACCTGTCAGAATCTAATCAATAGGAATTTGTGTTTTGTGTTGGGCACATTTTAGGAGTCACCATAATACACTCATTTGGCCAGCAGTGGCCCTGGTTGCACGTAATGGTAAATTTGGGAGACTAATATCCTCATATCGGCTACCTACCATTCCGTTTGAAAAGCCAACAACAGTGAAAATGAAAGAAATGGTGTGGTCTCTCCTGTCATCTGATGGTTGAAAGAGGAAATGCGGAAGCGCTTCGGAACTTTTATTTTGAAAAGTCGTGGGCTACTCGCGTGTTGCTTCACCAACACTTCCAGGCTCTGACAAGGAGCTTGACCATGAGACTTGTGACGCTTTTGACAGAGTAAAGCAGAAGTCCCGCTCTTTAAATTTTCTAAACATATGCAGGTAAGCCAGGAATTTATATTTTTTTTAAATAAGTTTAAGTTTAGCTACACAAGAGTTGCTCTTTGCTATTTTCAAATATCTTTGTGTTTATATCAAGGAGTAAAGTAAGCTGCATACATAGTATAATATTTTTTAAAGCGTTTGCATATTATTAAAATAATGAAAACACCACATTTTAATGAGATCATTTCTATTCATTTAACCTTAATGTTTGTTTTATTTCAAGTGTAATATTGATAATTACAAAATATGCAATGATATGATTCAATGCTGACTGATGCGATTATATAAAAGTATCTTATGTGGTATTTAGAGACATTAGTTTCTTTCAAATGAAACACAATTCACTTAAACACTGCAGTGGACACGTTTGATAACTGACATCTTATCAGGAAGCCTCCACCCTGCACCTCCCATCCATCCACACCAGAACTACATTGTTACTTTACTTTATCTCTCCATTCTAGTCAACTGTGAATGGTGCTTTAAAAGCAGGCATACGGTGTTTGCTTAAATCAGCAAAGATGTGCTTGGTAGTCAGTGAATAGTTGCTCTTTTTTGTTTACAGCTATTTCAGTCTTGTTGCAGTGTTTTGGAGCTGAATGCAGAAGGTTGTAGCAGTGCTTGGTGGTGGGGTTGGAGGTCTTTCAGCCTGTCACCATCTAAGCAAGTATCCAAATGTTTCCAAGGTATGTTTTATATTGATTAATATAATTTAATAAATAATAACGGCGAGCCCGTGTGATGATGTCACCTCATAACAAGAAAACAATACCAATAAACAGTAATACAAGGGATGAGGAAGGAGCCTATATTTCTCATCAACAATATTGTTACTATATTTCTCATCAATCATGTTCTATAGAATCATATTCTATATTACAATTATTTTAAAAATTACTGAGATGTAACTATTAAAATTGCTTTTTTTAATATGGTTATAGAAATCAGTTTTGGATAATTGTTTTACTGCTTTGATAAATTAATTAAAATATCTTGTTACTTTTCTATTAAGACAAATTCTGGTTATACATACTTTATAAATACAGTTCAGCCTTCTTTTAATTGATTTAAAAAAAAAGAAACTGACTGAATAATATAATTCTTGTAACCTGTGTGTTTCTGTAGATTGTTCTGCTGGAGGGATCTGGGCGTTGTGGGGGCTGGTTGAGCTCCACAAGGAGGGATGATGGGGCAATATTTGAACATGGTCCTCGAGGGGTGCGCTCTTTAGGTGTTGTGGGGCGGAACACTCTCAATATGGTAAACCTGCAACTTTTCTGATATTCCCAGCATCATTTAGTGTCAATGCCTCATCAATAATATCACCACTGAATGGAAAGTTTTATTCCGAATGTTTCATGCATTTTCAAAAATGTTTTCAAAAAGTTTCAAAACACATTCCTGATTTCAAACCCCTACAATATTAGCATAAAAATAGATCTAAACTTTGTTCATTAACTTTATCGTACACAAACTGCACCAGAGCTCGTTAACATACACAGGCACTGAACTGCGTGAAGCAGGTTGTTATTTCTACACGTTTATGGTGTATTTGTTTGTTTGCGAACTAATGAGACATTCACAGAACTCTTTGATGCACATGTCTCTTTTCCATCCCGAGTGACACAGAAAGCTCTTCATTCTCATTTTAACCACTTCATTCCGTTCTATTTGACTTGTGAATGGCAGCCATTATGAAATCACAAATACAAGAGTTGTATTTAATTATAATTAGTCTTCAAGAATTATTGTGTGTACAGTGGTACCCCGAGATACGAATGCTTTGAGTTACGAAATATTCGAGATACGAAATGTCTTGCGGGAAATTTTTTGCTTCGAGATGCGAAGAAAAATTTGAGATACGAAGAAACACCTACAAGTTCTACTGTATTTTCCGCTTGTTTGTATGACGTCGCACTGCATGCACTTGTGGGTTCCTGGCGCTCCTATCTCCGAGTGCAAAAGGGTCTGATGAGCTTCAAAACACTTCAACAACACAGAGAAACATTATGTATAGATTACTAATAATGTGCTATAACAAATGTAAGAGTCAAGGTGTCGTAAAAGAAATAACGTTTATAACATGGAAAGTGCTGTTCTGTAGCGCAACTTAGAGAAACCCTGTGAGGCGTTCTCAGAAGCGTCTCTCCATCTGTCTCCGCTCGTGCTTGAAACCGTGTTTGTGTCAGTAATTTATGAAATATCTCGAGAAAGTTAACTTTCATACGTAGTGCCGTAATGTCTTCTGCCATCCGCTCCATCTCGTCCGACACATCGCTTCACTGAAGGTAAGGTTTCACATTTGTGTACAATTTACGTATTTTGCTTGTGTTTTATTCTGTTTTATTATCATTTATTACATTAACAATGTGTAGATTTAAGGATTGAAGAAATGTTACTTGATTTTTCTCTGGTTTTTTCATCTACTTATTCTGTTGTTTCTGAGAGCCGTTGCACGGATTAGGCGTTTTACATGGAAAACTTGCTTCAAGATACGAAAGATTCGAGATATAAACGTCACCCAGGAACGGATTAGTTTCGTATCTCGGGGTACCACTGTACTTTACTTTCTGTGAGAAAATGCCAGCGTTACTGTTGTTCAATTCCATGGCCACCAGGAGTCGCTATTGATTTATATTCACCAGCATTTGGTAAAATCTTTTGTTAAAAGATGACTCAATTTTATCAAGGATTCAAACTACTAAAATCAAACACTGAGGAAACTTATCATTGATCAATTCAAGAAGTGTTGTATATTTAAAAAAAATCAGCAGAAAAGATCCTAAAAGGAGTTGTGCTATCAGTTTTATTCTTAGATAAATGTAAATATGTCTTGATTCTCTCATTCAAGCATCCTGAACTTTCAATTCATGGCTAATATTTTTGTATCGTGTATATGGCTCTTGTCCTGGTTAGCAGTAAAATGTGGTATCGATTGTTTTTACTTCTCATATGGAAAACATGAGATAACAATTCAAACCCTAGGGGAAGTTGTAGAAAATTCCTGAAAGCACTGAGCATTTGAGGTTGGTAATGCAATAATTTGCACGAGGCAATGATATGCAAGTTAAAGAACTATGTGACCTGAGTCAAATAAGAATTTATCGACTAATTTTTCCTCTGGATGAGCTGGAACACATCTTCAGTGATGTTTCATGGGGTCATCAGTTGTTTCAGGTCTTTCGACATCCGACATCCTCGGCCAAGCAACCCGAGTAGGGTTGATCAGACCCCGGCCTGTGTCCCAGTGGCATTTCTCCACAGTTCTGACCTCTTAAGCCACAGCCACCTAGTGGCTTTCTTAATGATGGCCTTCCTTGTTGCCACTCCGTTGAGGCCACTTTGCTGAGTGAGCGACCCACAAAGCTTCGGCAGCCCACTTCCAGAGGCTCGCATCTTGAAAGCCTGCCTGCCTTCTACACTCTTCCACCCCGTCTTGGTATTTGGCCCGCATCTGGTCGGAGCTGTGCAGATGTTATTCTAGCTGGGAACTTTTTTTCCCAGGTTCCATCTGCCAAAAAGTGGTGGAGGTGAGAAGACCAACTTTTTTTTGTAGATGATTTTTGGGCTTCTCTTTGGCTTTGAGGAACCTGATTGTGTTTGGCTTCATGGTGACTTTAATTGGTGTTGATTGGCAGTGGCTAGACAATCAGAAGCTGCCCTAAGCGCCTGGTTTGGTGGCGCCAACTGTATCGCCCGTCTCTTTGGGCAGCTGCTGAGGAGGTCTTACAAAGATCTCCATCCTGAGCATTGGGGACAGGCTGGTGTTTCAATAATGCCACAGATGTGGAGGTTGGCTGGGGTGGGTAGGATATCATAAACAGCCTGGACTAAGAACCCGAAGGAAGTCTGCTTTCCAGATGTTCGCACAGATGCTCTTCCTTTACTGTCCTATTCCCGCCATTCTGCTGGCTTGCTTTTCCTCCACGCCTGGGCGCACTTCCTCCTGGAAGAAGTGTTGCTGGTCTTTGCCTCTGATGTTTACAACCCTGGTTGCTGGGAAGTAGCCGATGCCTGCATGTCGTGTGGCTGCAGACCCTACTAGCACTTTCTGCCTCAGTCTTGCGAAGCCACTTTTAGATCTGTAGAATTCCTGTACTGCAAAGCCTCACACGTTCTGGTCATAGCAAACTCTTCATTGAAGCCACCAATCGAGAGCTGCTTTTGACTAAAGCAGACAAAACAAATCTACACGTTCATAGAGAAAACAAGGAAAAAATGGGGTAAGGTTAGTTAGCCGTACCTAAGGAATCAGTTTTAAGTTCAGATAACCCTCTAGGGGAAGCTCAAATGGAGCTGGTTGGTAGGAGGAAGGACTTCTAGAACAATACCCACTGATTGGTTGAAGAGATCCAAGAATTGTCCATCTTGGTTTTTGCCTTCTCACATGAGTTTTGCTTGTTCAAGGTTCCAGGATAAGCACTCTATGTTCAAATGAGACCGAAAGGAACCAGAACTTTAATATAAAGCTAATAAAAGAACACTTTGGTGACCAACTCTTTCCTTTACATGGGTTCACGAGGCCCATCGGTCAGGAACTGTCAATTACCTCTAGTTACTGGTGAAAGCTATCCACTGTGCCTGTGCTGGTGCCAGTTAGAAGATCTCACGAGATTGCCATCTTCAAGCATTCATTAGGGAATCCTGCATTACCCAGACATCTTGATTCTCCAGTTTCATGTGAAAAGCTTGAACTGATATGTTTCTGAATCGTTAATCCCATACCCTGCAGAGGTAACTCCATAAAAACAAACTTTAAAAAATGTCTTGTGATGTAGGATGACAATGATAATGATAATAAATACTTGTAATTAAAAAAAAGATAAATATTTGGTCAAATTAATGGTATTAAATTTCTCTGGGCTCAGCAATCACTTCTTCTTCCCAACCCTCGTACACAGGGTATGTCCCCAAAAGGTCTATAAGTGCAACAGGGGTCAGTGACATCACAATATGTCCCCCATGGCACTTTGAGTGATATAAGTCAATCTCTACATCTCAATGATTTTCCTAAGTTAAGATGGAAAAATGGCTAATTGGTTACTATGGTAAAAAGTGTAATTGCTATGGAGGAGTCAGTGACATCACATAATGCTAGAACATTTAGTGAAAAAAAAAAAATCAACGAGACGCGCGTAAGTTTTCGTTAATGAAAACGAGAGCACGGGGCATCAGTGGTCCCAACTCCCCAGGTGTCAACCATGAGAATTTTCTTTCTTTTTTTGGGATCATGACGTCAGCGTCAGTAAAAGAGCTTTATGGTTCGAACCGATGAGATGATTCTAACACACCAGGGAACTGGGGTCGAGCTAATCGACCATCGACTGCAACGGATGTTTGCTAATAAATGTAGCTGCCTATTTTGACAATTTGACTTATTTAAACAATGTAAACAAAGACCGGTTTTAACTTACCTTTGAAAGAACATCAGGGTGGTGAGCTTTCAGCTGACTCTCGAGATTGGTGCTGTTGTAGTTTATGGCCACAGTGTTTACAATTTTCAGGGAATTTATTCTTGATTTGTTTTTTATTTAGTTTGTTTTTTTGTTTGTTTGTTTTTTCCAAAACTTCACTTGCCATATTTTACATGTTCACGTTCTTCCTCCATTGCTCTTAGTTTTGGCATACATGTGTTTATTGCGCTTTAGACAAATAAAGCCACAGTTGCCAAATTCAGAATGTTTTTGTTCTTGGCTTTTTTTAAAATAAGGAAAACCAATTCCATTCCATAAAAAGACCATTTTTAATCAACTACATATTTAATCTACATTGACTATACCTTTTTTGGTGACTAAAACTAGACTAAAACTATTTGATTTTCTTCAAAAGATTACAACTTAGATGGCTGCCAAAAAACAACTCTGATAGAAATGTAGCAAATTGGTTACAATGGTAAGCAGTCTGGTTACTATGGAGGAGTCAGTGACCTCACATAATGTCCCCCATGGCACTTTGAGTGAAATAAATTAACCCCTACATCTCGATGACTTTCCTAAGCTGAGATAGATGCACCATTGTTTGCTATGTTAAAAAGGCATGTCGTGTTTTAAGTTATTACTATGATTAGCATAAACACGCCCCCATTTCTCTACAATGTACCATCTTGAATATATTTTCTTGTCTTTTTCCCATCTATTTTCAATGGCATTAACCCATTCTAGAGCCTGGGGTTCAAACTATTTTCTACAGTGGCTGGTATGTTCTTGCACAGACGGGTAATCTCCACAACTGTGGTCTGTTTGAAGCTACAGTTTAACAAAGTTTGACCTGATGTTAATTAAATGGAAAATTGTCTCGGCAAAGTCTAGGAGGAAAACTTTTGGTCTGAAAATAGAAAAATAACATATAAGACGCACCAAATTTTATGTCAACTGTGTAAAAGTTAACAGCAGTTTAAGAACAATTATATGCCAAACATGTAACATGAACATTTTGTATCAGTAAAAAAAACAACAAGACAAACATACCGGCACATTTTTTCTTTGCCCCCACTCATCATTCTAAAGTCCACCATTCGTTATCACCATCACTGTTCCAGTGCAACATTGCCCCCACATTAGTAATACCGTAATAGCCAGTAACATTGTCACTACATTACTAATAATAGCCAGTAACATTGTCACTACATTACTGATAATAGCCAGTAACATTGTCACTACATTACTACTAATAGCCAGTAACATTGTCACTACATTACTAATAATAGCCAGTAACATTGTCACTACATTGATAATAATAGCTAGTAACATTGTCACTACATTACTAATAATAGCCAGTAACATTGTCACTACATTACTAATAATAGCTAGTAACATTGTCACTACATTACTAATAATAGCCAGTAACATTGTCACCACATTACTAATAATAGCCAGTAACATTGTCACTACATTACTAATAATAGCCAATAACATTGTCACTACATGACTAATAATAGCCAGTAACATTGTCACTACATTACTAATAATAGCCAGTAACATTGTCACTACATTACTAATAATAGCTAGTAACCTTGTCACTACATTACTCATAATAGCCAGTAACATTGTCACTACATTACTAATAATAGCTAGTAACATTGGCACTACATTACTAATAATAGCCAGTAACATTGTCACTACATTACTAATAATAGCCAGTAACATTGTCACTACATTACTAATAATAGCCAGTAACATTGTCACCACATTACTAATAATAGCCAGTAACATTGTCACCACATTACTAATAATAGCCAGTAACATTGTCACTACATTACTAATAATAGCTAGTAACATTGTCACTACATTACTAATAATAGCCAGTAACATTGTCACTACATTACTAAGAATAGCTAGTAACATTGTCACTACATTACTAATAATAGCCAGTAACATTGTCACTACATTACTAGTAACAGCTAGTAACATTGTCACTACATTACTAATAATAGCCAGTAACATTGTCACTACATTACTAATAATAGCCAGTAACATTGTCACTACATTACTAATAATAGCTAGTAAGATTGTCACTACATAATAATAATAGCTAGTAACATTGTCACTACATTACTAATAATAGCCAGTAACATTGTCACTACATTACTAATAATAGCCAGTAACATTGTCAATACATTACTAATAATAGCTAGTAACATTGTCACCACATTACTAATAATAGCAGTAACATTGTCACCACATTACTAATAATAGCTAGTAACATTGTCACCACATTACTAATAATAGCCAGTAACATTGTCACTACATTACTAATAATAGCCAGTAACATTGTCACTACATTACTAATAATAGCTAGTAACATTGTCACTACATTACTAATAATAGCTAGTAACATTGTCACTACATTACTAATAATAGCCAGTAACATTGTCACTACATTACTAATAATAGCCAGTAACATTGTCACCACATTACTAATAATAGCCAGTAACATTGTCACTACATTACTAATAATAGCTAGTAAGATTGCCCCCACATTAGTAATAATACAGTGGTTCTCAAACTTTTTTAGTCGAGCCCCCCTTTAAACCAGATATAAAATAATAATTATTTATTAATTAATTAATAACTATTTTAATGTAAAATAAATGTAACTACTCCTTAATGTTAAATAACTCATTATTTATAACTTATTCAAGTGACAATTCGGTTGCATGGAAACAATTGTATGCTTGCTGTTCTAATGTAAATCCTTTTGATTTTTGTCAGCTTATGAAAACCCACATAACTCATATGTAGGGATCATGAAGGATCAAACTGTCCAAATTTGTGAAACTGTAGAAGTGAATGTTTAGCGGGAAAAAAACCCCTCACAGACTGAAGACGATGCATATCGATCATCATCTTATCGTCAGGCTCAAGAAACATCGCAGATAAACTATTAGCTCCGCCCATTTCACATCTTGAAATGTATTTTAACGTGAGAAATTGGGTTTGTAGCGTGAGAGATCACTCAAGTGCGAGAGTCTTGCGTTCAATGTGTGAGAAACTGCAGCTCTGTAGTTTCGCTCGTGAGTATGGATGCGGATTGTGGAAACATTGTTGCGGCTACCGTAGCCAAAGGCATTGTGGGAAATGTAGTTTTTTTTTCCGTTACGACCGCGCTATGGCAGAGATGGGCGATGACGTCAGCGCGCAGCGCCGGGTGTAAAAATATGGCCGCGGCTTCGGCCTAGTTCTGGAGCTCCTACGCCCGTGACCGGACCCCGCGGCTCTCTGTATTCGCTGTATAAGACGCACCAACTTTTCCCCCTCAGTTTTGGGGAAGAAAATAATTTTATATATTTAGTCCTGCGAATAGTTGGTTTCTCTTGCATCCCACACTTGAGAACTGTACCACCCAGATCCGCATGAGTAATAAAAAATATCAATAATTAACGATATCGACTGATATGAATGACCGATATAGTCAGAGTTTTCAGCCGTATCGCCCAGCCCTGCTGTGCAGAGACACTTTTTCTATCCATCCTCAAACATACAGTGTGTTTATTAAAGTAGAAGTATTGTATTGGCACTGGTATGTGATTTAGGGGTCTACCGTACACTTGAATTGACTTATGCTATGGACTAGTATCTATAACCATTGAGGCGCAAACAGACTTTTTATTTATGATCCAGCATGCTGTGCTTGTCTCTGTCTGTACACAGTGTCACAGTCTCGCTGTGTTTTCAGCATCTAATGTTACTGTCGCACTAAATGAGGACGTATACATTAACATCCCCAAAACTGCTCTCAGAATCACTTCATGAGCATTTGACTGTTTCATTTGACTGAAACTGTCATTATATCACATACGTGGGCTACAGAAATGTAAACGTTCCTCATAGCAACTTGAACCTGAATATTACTGAGGTGCAGTATAATATATGTAGCATAATACTACTACTACTACTAAAATTATTAAACAATTTATTGGTGCTGCTAGATTTGGACTACTAATTCTTTAATAGCTTATAAAACTTCAGGTAGCTATTACAATATTACATATATTTAAGTTTTACAATTGTTTACAGAATGGTGCTGGGGGCTCCCTGCACTTTTTTATGTCATTATTGTTATTGTTAACAGTTCTCAGAATTAAAGATATGTTTGAAAGCATTCAAAGAAAGTTCTTGTGAGAGCTCTTGTTGTTATTAATTATGACAAATTTCATTTTTACACTAGACGCATATATTCAAAATATCGTTTATCGGTGTATTTGATCTGTAATAATCGGTATCGGAATCGCCCCTAAAAAACACATATCGGTCGCCCCCTAATGTGATCACTAAATTTTTTTCAAGCAGTGTTTTTGTTTTGGCATTATTTCTGCTGTTTATTATTAAATGATGACTCTTTCGCTATTTAAGTAGTTGTTTGCTATTGGTAATTTTCAATGCATTGGGTATTTTATTGTAGTGTTTATTGAGTAATTTATTAATGTATTTATTTATGAAGCCCCTCCAAAAATGTTTTTTTTCTCTTTGTATTTTTATATTTCAGGTGATGAGGATTCTAACAGATTTTGGAAGGTTGCATTTCAGAGCCGTCGAGCTGTTGGATTTGTTTGCAGAGAGAATCTTCCGGAATGCTAAGTTTCTGACCAAGCAAAATCTTCCGACTGTTTTAAAGATTTTTACTATGGCCAATCATGACTTTAAAGGCAGAAAAGCTGAGTAAGTCAATCATTCCATTTGAAATCACACAGAAATGTATTTTGTGCTGCAGTATTATTTTTATAATTCTTGTTATCCGTTTGATGGTATCAAAAATACAGTATCAGTTTCAGTACCTAAGAACAAAGCACTTGTTTAGAAGACAATGGTTGAATCTTATTTATTTAATACCTAAAGAGTTTCATCATGCGACTTTCTACTCCATGTGTGGAGTAGAAAGAGAGAGGTAGAGAAAATGGTGAGTGCGAACATAACGTCTACAGCAGGGGTGCTCATTACGTCGATCGCGGAGGTGCTAGCGGTCGATCGCAGCGTGAAATTGAAACAATATCAGCCGATCATCGATCCCGTCACAGTTCAGTAAAGTTAGCTGCAGATTCACGGATTCGGTTTTCTCTGCTCAATATCTCGAGACCAGAATGTTCTTAGTAAACAAATAATACCTATTTTTAATCTGTGTTGTGTAGCGGACAAACTACAAAACGTATTTTATAAAAACATGTTTCCCTCGGCATTCGCAGAAACACATTACCGTCTATGAGCAACCCGCTGACATGGAATCGCTTAGAGACCGTCTGCAATTTACCAGATCCAAAATATGTTTTACCCAGAATAACTTCATTCTAAATTGCTCTATTACAACCAAAATCAAGCAACACACCACTCCTCACCTGTATATTGTACTGCACGACTCAGTTTCAATAAAAGTTTTTAAATATTTTTTAAAGCATCATTTTTATTCTTGAATATTTGGATCAAAGCTCAATTGCTCCCATAAAATTGCTCGTCATAATCATTTATTAAAACCAAATAAAACAACATTTTTATTTATTTATAAGCAAAACATTTGAAAGCGTGAGTCTCTGGGCCTAACATCCATCGCATTAACCAGAGAGATGATGAAAGAAAGGCAGAGGAAGATGCTAACTATCACAGATGCTAACTGGCCAAACAAAGATGTGCTGATGGAGGTAGAAGTTCTGCAGCTGTCAGGAACCATTATGGAACAAATGAAGCTTCAGTTCATTCCATAACTAAGTTCTTCTCTCAGAAAAAGACCCTCCCCACACACCTTTTCTTTTTCACACCCTCCTGTCCTGATGTAATTAATCCAATTGGTCCATGGGAAAAATAAAGTCGGGTCTGTGAAATAGGCACAAGGCACAATGTGTCCAACCTAATATTTAGTTGAGTATTTTACAATATTTAAAAAAGTATCATAGTCGTCTGTGCAAAAAGATTTATTTATTTTATTATTTGTATTTCTTAAACAAATACCTGCACCTGAAAACGGATTTAGAATATAATAGTCTACATCACGGTATTCACTTATGCGTGACCAGAGACAAAAAAACAAATTGGACTCTCAAACTAATTACTGAATATTCATTCATTGAATTACTGTAATTAATGCATATCCGTTCGGGTTTTTTTTTTCTTTCATTAAACAGTTTGGTTTATTTAGGCCTATATATCAATTTGGTTGTTTATTCATTCTATTAATTCTGGCATCTACTTATGCATATCAGTGTTTCCCCTAGGATCATGGCCTTGGGGGGGTTATGGGTGGTGCGGCAAAACACTCACACAAACACTTCATAGTGTTTATATGTTTCTTTTAATTGCAGTATACCAATATATTATAATGTCTGAACAATTACTGTACAATAACTAAACAACTGTACACTGAACTAAACACTAAACATCAGATTTATTTTAATATGTTAATTATTCACAAAGTGTGCAGCTTTTGTCACTGCAGTGTATCTTTCTGGGCTTCTGAAAGAACATTTCCAGAGCATCTTGGTATGGATAGTCTGAAACTTCTGGCCCATTTATTGAGATCCGCATGCAGGCTGCAAGATGGTCCCCTTGCAGCCTATTGCGAATGTCTGTTTTGACCTGTAAATACATTAACTGTTAGGCTTTAAAAGTGATAACTGATAGTAACAACAGTAAAAATCAACTTAACATAGTGATAGTTTAAAGCAGGAAATGCCATTGTATAACTAACTAGCTAGCTATTAATTAAGCAATTTATTTATCAATTCGTTCATTCATGCTTGTGTGTATTTACTTACTTACCAAGATCAGTCTTGTACAGCCAGGGGGAGTATTTCGCCTCCGACAGCCAAGCTGGGTCAAAACCTGTCGTTCTGTGGTGGCTAGACTTTTGCTGCTTGTCAGGGGCAAGACATGCAGCACTTGGGCTCTTTTCTGTACTTTGATTCGGAGTAGGGAAGCTACACCGGCTGCTGCTCGCAGCAGAACACGTGCTGTCATCGTCACCACCTTGGGAGCGTTTAAAAAACGCGAATATTTTTGCCTGCTGCGACATACTCTCCGACGCGGAGCGGAACTCCGCGGTGCGCGCGCATCGGGGCGGAACTCCGCCGTGCGCGATACGGAGGACAATTGTAAACGCGCAAACGTTGAGACAGAAATTACATGCCATCGTATAAATAACATAATGCTATTTAGTTTAATAAAAAGAAAAAAGCAAAGACCTGTTATATATAAATTACTTCTGTCGTTATTCGACGAAAATAAAATAAAATTAACTTGACCTTCAAGGGGGGCGGGGGGTGCCGTTGGGGTGGCGGGGCGCCCCCCTAATATAATGGTAAGGGAAACACTGAGCATTGAATCACTGAAGGCTGCCTCACTACTGCCATCCACTTCTAAAACCATGCAATTTGAACGCAGTATAGCAGTCATTGTTTACCCAAAAACAAAGCACAGAAAAAGATCTACATAACTGAGTTGATTCTGTAAGATGTTATTTTATAAAAACATCAAGGTATGTAACTTCAGTGTTTTGAGAATTTCCACAAACACCCTACATCAGGGGTGCTCACACTTTTTCAGCTTGCAAGCTACTTTTAAAATGACCAAGTCAAAGTGATCTACCCGCTACAAAAATGTAAAACATCAATCAACAAACAATTATTTTCAACTTTGAGAATTGACAAAACACACATAATAATTAATTATTTACATTTTTTGTAATAACGTGAGTTTAATTTGATGACTTGCACTGAATTGAATCATTAGAACAGTTGTGTGTGACCTGAATTTGGTGGTAATAGAGTGATTTTTATGGGAGCAATTGAGATTTGATCCAAATAATCAAGAATAAAAATGATGCTCTAATAAATATTTAAATTTTATTGAAACTGAGTCATGCAGCACAATATGCAGGTGAGGAGTGGCGTGTTGCTTGATTTTGGTTGTAATAGAGCAATTTAGAATGAAGTTATGAAGCATATTCTGGGTAAAGCATATTTTGGATCTGGTAATTTGCAGACGATTCCATGTCAGCGGGTTGCGCATAGACAAGGAAAAAACGTTTGATAAAAAATGTTTTGTAGTTTGTCTGCTACATAACACAGGTTAAAAAATAGGTATTATTTGTTTACTAAGAACATTCTGGTCTCGAGCTATTGAGCAGAGAAAACAGAATCCGTGAATCTGCAGCTAACTTTACTGAACTGTGACGGGATGGATGATCGGCTGATATTGTTTCAAGTTCACGCCGCGATCAACCAGTAGCACCTCCGCGATCGACCGACGTAATGAGTACCCCTGCCCTACATAATCCAAACAGCTTGGAAAAATGTCAACTTGGTGTCCTCTTTATGGTACAAACTAAAAAATGGGGCCAGTTTAAGTTTAAAGTGAAATTTCAATAAGATTTGGATCCATCAGCTGCTAAACGTTACAGATCATTGAACTTTAAATGCTTTACCTGGAGCATCTTGAAGGCCTTCAGGAAGCCGGAATGTGGCAGAAGAGCACCTGAACACACCCCAACAGTTTCTCCATACCTGAGTAAATACAGACAGGTCAGTCTCAAACCCACAGAGGACTAACATGAAAGGAAATGTGCTCTTCTGACCTGAAAACACTGACGGTGTCATCAGTCAGCTGCTCTTCTGCTAGCTTCAGTCTTAGGGCATCATCCTGCACACACAAATACTGGTCAGCAAAGTCAGCTGTGTGAATAGCATAAATGCTGAAAATGGGAGCAAAGCTGTTGTGCGATTGACTGTTCAAACTGATTTTCAAAGGTTTCGGGGACCCCATTCAACAGACACCTGAGTGAGCATGTACTCTTTCACAGTCCTATCACTGCTGATGGTAAAAATTCAATGGTTGATCCGCAATTGACTCATTTAGATTATTTTCTGGTAGTGCAAAATGCACCAGTCTCACCTTGAAGAGTTCCCTAAGGTCCTGGAGAGCGATCTGGATCCTGGTAAATGGAATCTGATCATTCGCAGAGAGAGAACAGAGAAGCTGTACCTCCTGCAGAAAGAGGGCACTAAACACACATTCAGATTTGAATAAATAATGCTTAACTCCATACTTAAATGTAGATAGATTGGGGTTGGTGTTGTGCTGACCTGCTGAGAGTCTGGTAATCAGAGTAGAATCCTGTGCCAGAAACTCCCTCTCGACACACTCTAGCGCTGAAGTGATTCTCTAACACACTTGACAACACACACGCTGCACTTTGCAACACTACCTACAGGAACACACAGCGAAAAATAATATTAAAATCTTACTACCAGTCCTTGTGAAACTAGTGGGTCAACGTTTACATACAATCGAGAGAATGTTATAGTACAAATATCTACTTCAAATAGAATCCTGTTCCCTTCAGTCTGTGAGGAGCAACACTAAACAAGTCTTTCAGTTCAATAAAAGACCCCCGTGACTGTAGCACGAGTGTGACACAGCGGGAGTCAGTAGTGGTAACAAGTAGATTGTTGAAAATGAAAAATGGAACTACGTTAATCCATTGTATGAAAAGCAAATGCTTTATTCTGCTTTCGCTGCCTCATTTTAAAGCAGCAGGATCACACTAAAGATGGACAGAGAGTCGGGATTGTTTTAAAGCACTTTTTAGAAAAGGTAAACAAGTTAAGTGTGTTCTCAAGAACATAAAGAAAACGTGTGTTTTTAAATACGCTACTTTGATTGTGATGCTACATATTGTTGCTCTTTTTGACAGCTTGCGATTAGAGTAGCGCAATAACAAAAAAAAAAAAAAAAACACCAGTCGCCAGCCAATGACAAATAAATATTGTGTCGCTTAACCTCCTGACTACCAGGAGTTCAAATGTGTCCTTCACATTTCCGTTCCTCTAAAGAGGCAATGATGGCAAATATATAGTGTTATGAACTTCCTCTTTTTCCTGTATGAAAATGAAGTCTGTCACCACCAGGAAATTTTGCGAAAACTTTTTATTGATAAAGTTTTAATCTGAAATGTTGTTTTATTTTACCAAAATATCTGAAAACAGTTTCATCAATGTATTGTATGAATGTTAGGCCATAATTGATGACCACTTTCAAAACGTCCTTCTTAGTGGAAAAGTGTAATCCCCCCTTGAAAAGAAAGACATTTCTATCTTCAGAAGTTGAGGTGATGGCAAAGATAACGGTTAACGATAACGGTGGGACGGTTTAAAATCTCTTGGAAAAAGTAAGCACAGCTACCAAACAAAAGTAGTTCGGTGAGAGTCAGATATCTACGCATCTTGCAGAGTTCTCTCAATGTAGATAAGCATTTCGTTTTGCTTAAAAAGAGAACACAAGAGCTTAATAGGAACACTGTTTGGGGCACAGTCAAATTTATCTAACTTGAAACATGTAAATATACTTTATTCCCCTTGTGTGTCAATTTTGAAAGAACTGAAATGTTTCATTCCAGCAGCAGCAGCAGCAGATTTTGCCATACAGCGCCATCTACCTTTGTGTAGATTTTTATTTGCCTTCAAACAGAACAAACTGTTGCTCAATGTATTGTGCCCTTCAATGAACTTTGAAAGGCTATAACGGGGTAAAGATAACTTATTCATAATTTTATTCAAGCATGTTAAGCTGTGTTTGGAGATTGAAACAAAGAGTCTTAAATAAATAAGAAAAAAAAAAAGATGTTTAATTGTTTTATGGGAGAACTGTTCACGTACCCGTTTACCGTCTGGTGTGTCGAACCCAAGCAGCTGCAGTTCACAGTCTTCTACTAAAGGGCGACTCAGATCCCAGAGCTTCCCATTCACTCGACTCACCAACGCACCTTTAACTCTGGGCATAGAGAGATGAAAATATTTATTAGAAGAAAGGGTGCGTGATTTCTGGGAGCTAATGTTTACATTTGAATCAACAAAGACAATCGCACCTCTACACTAAAATCGCACACGCACAGATCACTGCCAACGTAAAGCAGGCAAGTTGCAAAACTACTGTTAATGCTCACTTCCCTGCATCAGAAAACACACAGCCCTTAATGCGGTCAACCCAGTGACCCCGAAGAGCTTTTGAAAAATTGTCCATCAAGACTTAGTTAAATAGTTAAATAGGTAAATTGAATTAACTAGGACAAAAACACATGACTGTTACAATATTTTGTATATTTAGAAAGCCAGTATCTGAAATTGTATTTCTAATAGAGTCACATGGGCTGCTTGCTATTTTTCACAATGTTTTAGTAAAAGCAGATGGAAGGCTCACGGTACCGGTGTTTATTTGCGATCTGCAGAGGCGATGTGACTCCGGCGATTGCTGTATCGGAGGGAAGGCCAGAAAGGGACACACTGAGATCTCGAGCAGAAGCAGCATCAGTTGTTTTCTCCAGGCGCTCCTGAAAAGATTGGAATACTCGTAGACGCTCAGCCTGAGCTAATGAGGAGTGGCAGAGCTGTGTGAATGAGGGAGAGAGGAAGAAAACATTAAATTATTCAGATATTTATTGAATATGTATAAAAATGTAAATTAATTATGACAAATAAATAAACAAATCACCATTAAAAAGTGGATATTAACAATCAATCACAAGTGGTTTTAGGTTACAAGTATTAAATCACAAACCAAGCATAATACATAAATATTTATCAAGATATTTATTAAATTGCTAAATTGTTGGACTGTCAAAGTATGGGGTAAGAAAGAAAATGGGATATGAAGGAAACAAAAATAATCATACGAGGGTATTCAAGAAATAAATGATGTATTATGGCTAAAAACAAAGAAACATCAAAAGCAAAGCATAAATCTATTAACTGTAATTAAAAATATACATATACTAATTATTACAAAAAACGGATAGTGGATTAGTGGATCCACGCGGATAGTGACAGGTTCATATACGAGACGCTTCCACATGGACAAGACTCTTGACACTCGCCCAGCCTCTGACACTCACTCCTGCGTTGAGAACATGCCAGTAGTCCCTGCGGCCCAACAGAAATGACCTCCCCGCCACTTGACGGCCGCTCCATCTCCAGAGCACCGACACATACATCTCACATCCGTTAAAAAATATATATGTATATATTGACCACCAATACACCAAGTTTTTCTTAGACACTAAACTGTGCCCTCTTTCAGAGCGCAGCCATTTTGCCGGAAGTTATACATAACAAAGATCAAGTAAACGCAATTCGCTGTGGGTGCCACACGAAGGCGGATCTCTGATGGAATACAACCAATCAGATGAGAGAAGCCGCACGTACGTCACGCAGGCATGCTTCCATAAACACGCTGAGAACTCTGCATTGATCTGCGTATTTAAAGAGACAGACATATTATAATCGTGAATAGCCTCCTCTAATTCTTTTTTTCACGCCGTTTAGAAACGTTTAGTTGTGTACAGCTAAATGTATTTAAAAAGTGCCCAGAATGGTCTAGAGTATAGTTAAAGTTTGCAAATTACTTCAAGAGAGCATAGCGTAATGTGAACCTTTTAAACTGTGATCCTTCTGAAAATATATTTCAAAACTAAGCTGACATATCTGCTATATAAACTGTGCCAACAAAAGCATTCAGGCAACATAACAAAAACATACACTTTGAACATAAATTAAATGAACAAAAAATAAATAAATCAAGCAATATTAAATACAAATAAATTACTAAAAAAATAGATATTTTTATGTTGAACTCCCACATTTAAACTTAACACAAACCATGTAACAAATGAGGAACTTGAGGATTCAATCACAGAATGCTTCATTATAATGATATTAAGTACTGAATCCTTCAACTAAGGAGGAAAATGTGATTTAAAATGACAATTTAACATAATGCTCTTGTGTGGTTTAAAAACCTGTGGTTTTGGGTAATACTGGTACTTTTGGTAGATTAAAGAATAATGTAATTGTCACTATGCCCAGCAATCGTTCCAGCATATTTGCGGCTTTTTTTTGTTCATATGATGAAAAAAGTATTGATCATGTACACAAAATTTTTTCACAGTAAATCTCATATTCAAGATAGAATATAGATGAGTCATCAAATTGTGATTAAATAGAAGCACATGTGAACTTCAAATTTCATTAACCAAACAGAACATTCACAGACCATAGAGATTGAATGTTAACTGATGGTTTTCACTAAAACAAACCCAATTCAGATTTGATGCTGTTACAGATTTAACAAATCTTTTCTTTTCACATTAAGATCAAGTAGTGTTTAATTTCTACTATGCGGCCATGTTATGGACTCATTTTTGTGTTTTAAATATGCAAAGCCAAGTGAAACAAGTCAGGTCAAAAGTTTATATATAGCGCTTTTATACTGCTGCTTCACAAAGGGATGAGACCAATGTCTACTTGTAGTGTGAGAAACAGAAAAATATTATAATAGGCTGTAGTTAAATTAACTTTAAGGTTTTAATAAAGATCAGTGTTTTGACAATCATTTAAGTTTAATTAAAGTTTTGGAAGAATAAATTGGCCCGGAGTGCAGCTTATTACCCCTTGCTAAGTTAAGTGGACATGGTTTTTGGGACATAACACAACCATCAATTTAGAACTTTGCCGAACCATGACAACTTTCACATTTTTAAAGATACATTGGTGTCTTGGCTACACAGGAGAAGGCTTTGCTTCACAATCCTGTTTCTTTTTCCCCCCATAGAATTTGATTGGAATCTCCAGATGAAATGGTTGGTTGTTTTTAATGATGGTGATTACTAGAAAAATTCTAGAGAACACACCCTTCTCTCAAAATGCCCTCATCGTCATCCAACAATGGCCTTGGGACAAAAGATTCTAAGACCTGTAGTAGCATCAAACTGAAAGAAGCTTATTTAGAGAATAAGAGTGTCCCAAATCTCAGGGTTATATGTGTGTTTTGGTTGTGAAAAAATGCACAATCAATGAATACCATTAGTGAACCTAAATCCTTATGATTGCTGTTCGCATTTGCATAAAAAAACGGATATTACAGTTCAGCAGGTGGAAAAAATGGAAACTGAAGAAAAAAGGTAAAATCTTTCTTTTGCACTTGTGGGATTCAGTTGGTAGACACACTGAATTTACTTTATGCCATTAATGCTTTTCGATCATATCTTCATACTAAAACCTTGCTACATCTTATTTTAAACAAATTCTGAAAAAACATTCAGCTGTTTACAGATGAGAAATTTCCTTTTTTCAAAAGAAATTGCTAATACTCATAAGTCCAATTAATTTGAATCATATTAAAATGTAATGAACACAGTCATTAGTAATTATTATTATATGACTATCACGTATAAAACAACATAATTTTGTGGTGAACTACCCCTTAAATAAGTATAAAGGTCCTTGTGAACTTATTTGCCTAAAAACAACAACAAAAACATGCCTATTGACATTCAGAAAAAAATATTTGTCTAGAAAGGTTTCCACTCTCTCATGCTATTATTTTTTTGAAAACCACATCAAATGAGCATCATTTAATTTAAAGAAGTCACACAAATTCACTTATTTGAACTATTTTGTTTCTGTTTGAACATAATATAAATGAACAAGCACTGATAAAGGAAACAACACACTGATCTAAACAAAATACTGATCTAATACTTTAGTCAAAAGGTGCATGAATTTAAATTCTAAGTCCTTCTGAAACACAGTATACATTGTGTTGAGATTTTATGGAGAACATTATCAAAATACATTCATTTTCACAAACCACCTGTAAAAAACACCTTTCTTATTCTCTTAACAATGCTTTTATTATTCAGGTACATGTTAGAATTCTAATAGTCAAACTGAAACAAAAGTAATTATCCTTGGAAAGCCACTCAAACCCTATGAAGAAGTTCAACCACGAGCATTACTTTAGCTAGAATTGAACACTTGACTTTCAGCATTTTACAGACTGATAAAATAGGTTGCGTATAGTTATCAGAAGCATAGCAATCAGCCAGCGGGAGGTATACGACAATAATTTAATCAGTGGGGAAGAAAGCAAAGCATAAATCCACCGAGCAGATGGTAGAAATATAGTGAGGAACATAGTAGAGGCATCAGAGTATTTACAGTAGGAGAAAGTGTTCTTTGAAGAAAAAGATGAAGCCCACGTATCTACATACACGTCATCTGCAGACCTCAAACTTTCTGGTAACATCAAACATTAGTGGGTGAACACGCACACTTTCTCTTTCAGGCATCGGGAAACAACCATTCATTCACACTGCCACTGGATCATCAACTCAGTCACTCGTTCAATAAGTTGCTCCATCCATCAATCGCTCATGACAATCACTGGAAAAATCCGTCACTCAATCGGCCCCGCCCATCAGTCACTCTGTCCATCTCAAGCATAATTAGTTACTCAATCTGTCCATCATTCGCTCTGGTCCATCAAAGTGATCTAGCCTGTCACTCACTCCATCCATCCATGACCCCTGTACTCAACCATGCACTTAGACAATTATCTATGACTCAGTCAATTTCCCTTTCACTCACACAACCCCTCACTTGAACAGTTGCTCAACTGAGATTCTTCTAACATTGTGTCACTGACGTGGTTTGTCTTTTTGCTTACTCCACCCATCATTCATTCACTTGACAAACATTGCTGATCTAGTTCACTCATTCACTAACCCACTTGATCAATCACTCAGTGTATTAACAAATCAACCACACAACACACAAAAGTGTAACCACCTTTTTCCTTCCTCCATTTGTAGCTTTATGGATCTCCATTTCCTTCTCTTAGTCCATCGCTAGGTTTAAGGGTGGTGCATTGAGCTGTGAAATTATAGCCCAACGTGTATTTACAAGCTATTTGACTGGCTTGCAGTTAGCTAGCTATGCTAGCTTGGGCAATCGCACTCATCTATAGCTGCTAATACCGAGGTGGTAAGAAGGGTCGCTTGGGAGGGTTGAAAGGCATACCCCCAAAACTCCCAGAGGGCCTCTTTGTTCCAGTCAAGAAGGGTTCTCTGCTTTGGGAAGGGAAAGGGAGAGGAAGCAGACTTCTGGGAAAGTTTGGAGAGGGGGGTAAATGGTGCTGGTTTGTTGAATTAAGAATGGATTTGGGAGAAGAAAGTTGATGAGGTCTCGAATTTGGAGGTGTGATAGGAGGGTGACTGGGAAGAGGTAAGAGTGGGAGAGGGGTCTCTCCGATAGGGGATGACGGAGGGGGTGTGTTTGGTGATGGCAGGGTTGCATTGGGTGGCTCACGAACTCTGCCTAGGAGTGGAGGAGGAACTCCAGGTGTTCCAGGGCGATGAAGAGGAGGAGCATGGAGTATGGTAAATTGCTCTTTAACTGTGCCTGGACGAGGCATTTCTCCAAACAAAGATGGGTTTTGGGGTTTGTTGCCGCTCAGTGGTGCATCTGGATTTAGACTAGATGGTGGGAAAGGAAGGCCTATTATAGAGGAGCTTGTGGGAGTAGGGAAATCCAGAGGGGATGGTGGGCCTTGTGTGATTGGAAAATCTCGATGAGGAGGTGGGGTCTGGGAGATTTGGAAGTTTCGAAGGGGTGGAGGCATTTGGGGGAGAGGAGGTGGTATTTGAAGAATTGAGGGGGGATAAAATGAATGGTGGACTTGAGGAGTAATGGGTTGAGAAGGACAAGATGGGTCCTCGTTTGAGTAAGGTGAATGTGTGTACTGTAAAGAGGGAGGGAGATGAGAAGGAATTGGTGGTGGAGGAGGAAGAGTTCCAGAACTGTCTTGAATGTGTTGATCAGGGTGAAGGGGAGAACGCCTTTCTTGAAATTCTTCGTCTTCATACCAAGATCTGGACACAGAACTGCTGCCTCTTCTCAAGCTTCGTCCCATCAAACGAATTCCTTCAACTGTTTGAATCCGGTTCCCATACTCATTAGATTCAACAGATGCTCCTTTGTTGGAGGACTTTAATGAAACCAGGGTCTCGATTCTGTGGTACTGCTCTAGATCACATCCTGAACCTTTATTTTCCATTGTTCCATCTCTTTCTGACCCAGTATTTCCTTTAGAAGATGACGTGCATTTCAAGTCTCCCTCCACCTTTGATTTTGGCTTCGGATCTATTCCTGCTGATTGAACATTTACTCCTGGTGTCTTTCTTTTCAGATTTTCATCATCTTTGGTTCTGGTCAATGCCTTGGTGGGTTTAGTTGAATTTGAAGGAAAAGCACCAAGAGTTGGAGTTTTGACTGAATTAGTTGCACTTTGAGTAAATCCAGTGACATTTGAAAGAACTTTGACAGGTTTTACACCAGTAAATTTTACTGGTGTTAGTTTGCGGTAATCTCTATCTTTAAGATTGACATTATCTACTAAATCATCTCCCGGAGTGATTACAGCATCCCAAGGCTCACTGTGATAAGCTGTAGGAGAAAGACTCTGAACCCCTAAAAGATCTCCACTTTTGGGGTTACTGAAGTTTTGCGGTGAGTCCATGAATTCATCTTGGGTTGGAGTACTCCCACTCTCATCTCGGACAGGTGTTCCAACAAGGTTTTCCCCTTCCACTATGAGTGGGCTATTGCTCTCCAGGTCAAGACCGCCAAATCCAGGATTGCCCTGAAGGAAGCTATTGATTTTCGATTCCAAACTAGGCATCACCACAGTTTTGCTCGCTTGTTTGGTCTCTATCATTTTCTTTTCTTTTTCCTTTTCCTTAAGCTTTTCCACATTTCTTGCTTTTGCTTGAATGGATTCAGGCTTAATATTGTTTGCTGTAGTGGGCTTTGTGGATTTTAGTGAGCTTGTAGTTTTTGTTAAGGTATTTGTGGTCACTGAAGCTGACGATGTGGATGAAGATGGTCCAGGAACTGAAGAAGACAGAGAGCCTGCACGAGCTGATGAAAGGAGAGAAGACAAACCTGAAATATAAAAATGTAATAAGACCTCAATATAACTGGTTTTAAACAAAGGGTCAGAAAAAATGCTTTATTTTAAACCTAAATTTATTAGGTTTAAAAAAAGTATAATTTTTTTGTCATTCTTTTGACTAAACTACAAGCCTCTACACACCTATTCGAAATTTTGTTCAGTAGAATTGTGAGAAATTGCGCTTCCAAAAGCACCTATGGGAGTCACATATCCAACGGAACGAGTGGTTTTGCTCTGCAATATCTGATTGGTTTTTCACAAGAAGAATGACCAATATAAGGTGTCTCTTTTGAAGACTTGAATAGAACATAGAAGAGCCCGTGACTTTGCACGGAAACGGGAAAGAAAAAAAAATTACGAGGTAGAATACAGAGGAATTTAAAAAAAAAAAACATTCATGCAAATCTGTGTAGAGGCTTGTAAACTTTAACATTAAACTGTTAAAATTTTAAGTTTGTCAAATTAAATGTAACAAGTTATAGAAAAGTGGACCTGAGACTAACAATTGGCATAAATGGCAGATTACTTCTGTTTGATGCCATGTTTGATAGATGTTGAAGATACATTTTGAAAATTACCCTTGTTTCCATGAGCCTGGCTTTTGCTAAGTACACTGAGGATACTTTCTGGAGACAGATCAACTTTGGCCAAGATGTTGGCCAGCGGGTTGGATGAGGGGGTAGAAGGGGTAGTTTTGGAGGCAGAGGCTGGGGTTGATGGAGTATTGGGAGTATTAGGAGAAGGACTTACACCTGTGTGGATAAAAAAAAGAGATTTAAACTCATTATAGCTAGCTGTAAACCCCATTTACATTTGACAACCGTTATGCACACATGCACATAGTTAACATAGTAAATTTGCAACATGTATTCCTTTTGCTTTCTCTGGGAATCAAACACTCAACATTTAGAAGTCAGAAAGAAACTTACTGGTGTTTTTCATGGCACTGGAAAGAGAACTGAGAATAGAGCTAATCTTGCCCAGATCCACACTTGCCAGGTTCATCTGAAGAGGAGAAGGGGCAACAACAGGGGCAGGGGTCGTAGTGGGTGCAACAGGGGGGTCAGGTGTAGGAGATAGTACTTTAGGAGTGGCCGATAAAGATGAAGGGGCTACAGCAGGGGCAGATGAAGGGGTAATTTCAGGGGTGGATGATGTTAAGGGACCAACAACAGGGGTTGATGAAGGGGGAAAGGAAGGGGCGACAACAGGTGCAATAAGAGGAGCAGGTGTGAGCTTTGCTAGAGAGTTTTGATTGGGTGATGAACCAAAGGCCATTTTTAAATTTAGGAATGGTTTAGTTGAAATGCTGGTGATCTGGGGACTTTTGTTTGCAGTGGAATTCGCCATCTTTGACACTGATTGAAGACTCGATTCCTCCTCATCATCATCTAGATGACAAAAAAAAAAAAGATAAGCGACACTTTAGTATAAACAAACAAGGCATTTACTCACAGAACGTTTAAAAATTCTTACAATTCAATTCCTCACTACCATTACCTTTTGTTTTCTGCTCTTCTACTAGTTCCAAATCTTCACCACCCCTATTACAGTTGTCTTTCTTACTTGCAGGGGGTGATTCTGACTCCATGGGTGAGGGAGCATTCTCAGAAGGAGAGGGGATGGGTGAATCATCCAGAGAGGCCTTCAAAGCATCCAGCTTCCGCTTCAGACTGGTAATACGAGCCCCGAATGCTCTATAGGCCTGTGGAGAGACAAGCCGATGGTTTAAGTAGACAAATCAAAATCTCAAGTTCAAAAAGAACATGAGGGAAAATGTTTAAAGAGGACATTGATTGTAGTGGACTCACATTTGCCACAATCTTCACTTCCTTATACTGGATGTGGTAGAAGATGTCAGCGTTTCCCAGAACATCAATAAGCAGTGGTGCAGTCTTTTTCTGGGCTTCCAGAAAACTGACAAACTCTTGGAGCTTGGCACTGCCCTCCTCAAAGTCCTTGGAGAATTGACTGCCTCCTGCTTTATCTGATGATGTGAAAATAAGAGATTCAAAGATAAAATCCTTTTCTTTGACAGTGGAAATTCGAGAGTTGTTTTATAAAATCCAGCCGCTAAATTTCTGAAATCAGATATGATACAATAGATTAGGGCTGTACCACATATTGAATGTGTTGAGAATGTGAGAATCACCAAATGGCTACCAGTGGGCTACCAAATGGTCTCATCACATGGGCTGAAAACTGTTGTTGTCATCAGGCTTTGTTTAGTCTTGGATTTAAATATGGTGCACCAAGCACAAGTGATTATTTTATGGAGTGGAGCCTAATCCATATTGCTTCTTTTTACAGTGGTGAACAAACTGCAATAATAAATTACAACATCAGAATTTTTTCAAATGATTTCTAAAAGTCACACCTTTCCTGTGGCTCGGTCAGTAGAGCATTGTAGTCATGGGTACCCATAGAAACCCCCAGGAAAGCAAGAACAGTAAAAATGTAGTTCCTTGAAATGTAAGTCACTTTGGATAAAAGCATTTGTCAAATGAATCAATTTAATTGTGACGTAAATGCAAAAGTGAATAATTATAACTACCGTATTTTTCGGCTCATAACACACACCGGCACATAAGACGCACCCAATTTTAAAAGAGGAAGATCTAGAAAAAAAAGATTCTGAACCAAATACTTTTGTTAAATATTTTATATCAACTGTGTAAAAGTTAACAGCCAAACATGTAACATGAACAGACAGTAAACAGTAAAAGTAACAAAAAAAAGGCTGTAATGTTTTTCTTTGCCCCCACTCATCATTCTAAAGTCCACCATTCGTTATCACCATCACTGTTCCAGTGCAACATTGTCACCACATTACTAATACCGTAATAGCCAGTAACATTGCCCCACATTACTAATAATAGCTAGTAACATTGTCACTACATTACTAATAATAGCTAGTAACATTGTCAGTACATTACTAATAATAGCTAGTAACATTGTCACTACATTACTAATAATAGCTAGTAACATTGTCACTACATTACTAATAATAGCTAGTAACATTGTCACCACATTACTAATAACAGCTAGTAACATTGTCACTACATTACTAATAATAGCTAGTAACATTGTCACTACATTACTAATAATAGCTAGTAACATTGTCACTACATTACTACTAATAGCTAGTAACATTGTCACTACATTACTAATAATAGCTAGTAAGATTGTCACTACATTACTAATAATAGCCAGTAACATTGTCACTACATTACTAATAATAGCTAGTAACATAGTCACCACATTACTAATAATAGCAGTAACATTGTCACTACATTACTAATAATAGCTAGTAACATTGTCACTACATTTCTAATAATAGCCAGTAACATTGTCACTACATTACTAATAATAGCTAGTAACATTGTCATTACATTACTAATAACAGCCAGTAACATTGTCACTACATTACTAATAATAGCCAGTAACATTGTCACTACATTATTAATAATAGCTAGTAACATTGTCACTACATTACTAATAATAGTCAGTAACATTGTCACCACATTACTAATAATAGCCAGTAACATTGTCACTACATTACTAATAATAGCCAGTAACATTGTCACTACATTACTAATAACAGCCAGTAACATTGTCACTACATTACTAACAATAGCCAGTAACATTGTCACCACATTACTAATAATAGCCAGTAACATTGTCACTACATTACTAATAATAGCTAGTAACATTGTCACTACATTACTAATAATAGCCAGTAACATTGTCACTACAATACTAATAATAGCCAGTAACATTGTCACTACATTACTAATAATAGCTAGTAACATTGTCACTACATTACTAATAATAGCTAGTAACATTGTCACTACATTACTAATAATAGCCAGTAACATTGTCACCACATTACTAATAATAGCCAGTAACATTGTCACCACATTACTAATAATAGCCAGTAACATTGTCACCACATTATCAATAATAGCCAGTAACATTGTCACCACATTACTAATAATAGCCAGTAACATTGTCACCACATTACTAATAATAGCCAGTAACATTGCCACCACATTACTAATAATAGCCAGTAACATTGTCACTACATTACTAATAATAGCCAGTAACATGGTCACTACATTACTAATAATAGCCAGTAACATTGTCACTACATTACTAATAATAGCTAGTAACATTGTCACTACATTACTAATAATAAATAGCTAGTAACATTGTCACTACATTACTAATAATAGCTAGTAACATTGTCACTACATTACTATTATTAGCCAGTAACATTGTCACTACATTACTAATAATAGCCAGTAACATTGTCACTACATTACTAATAATAGCCAGTAACATTGTCACTACAATACTGATAATAGCCAGTAACATTGTCACTACATTACTAATAATAGCTAGTAACATTGTCACTACATTACTAATAATAGCCAGTAACATTGTCACTACATTACTACTAATAGCCAGTAACATTGTCACTACATTACTAATAATAGCCAGTAACATTGTCACTACACTAATAATAATAGCCAGTAACATTGTCACTACATTACTAATAATAGCCAGTAACATTGTCACTACATTACTAATAAGAGCCAGTAACATCGTCACTACATTACTAATAATAGCCAGTAACATTGTCACTACATTACTAATAATAGCCAGTAACATTGTCGATA
>SRMA01027025.1:271097-287409 GCA_007224835.1 Danionella cerebrum
TCTGTAGTCTCTCTCTCTCTCGGAAAACAGAACACTCTCAATGACTGAAACTCTTCTTTAATAAACTCAAACTAAAATCATCTCTCAACAGTACATCTCACATGCAACCGAATTGTCACTTGAATAAGCTATAAATAATGAGTTATTTAACATTAAGGAGTAGTTACATTTATTTTACATTAAAATAATTATTAATTAATTATTAAATAATTATTATTTTACATCTGGGGTGCCCAGATTCTTTTAAAGGGGGGCTCGACTAAAAAAGTTTGAGAACCACTGTATTATTACTAATGTGGGGGCAATCTTACTAGCTATTATTAGTAATGTAGTGACAATGTTACTGGCTATTATTAGTAATGTAGTGACAATGTTACTGGCTATTATTAGTAATGTAGTGACAATGTTGCACTGGAACAGTGATGGTGATAACAAATGGTGGACTTTAGAATGATGAGTGGGGGCAAAGAAAAACATTACAGCCTTTTTTTTGTTACTTTTACTGTTTACTGTCTGTTCATGTTACATGTTTGGCTGTTAACTTTTACACAGTTGATATAAAATATTTTACAAAAGTTTTTGGTTCAGAATCTTTTTTTTCTAGATCTTCCTCTTTTAAAATTGGGTGTGTCTTAAGTGCCGGTGCGTCTTATGAGACGAAAAATACGGTAGTTTTATGTTTTGGAATGTTCATGTTTCGATTTTTGATGTTATGATCCCTTTAAATCTTTATTTTAATTTATTTTTTGATTGCTTTACAGGTATAAGTTGCAATTTGTTGTAAAACTTAGCTTACCCTTGAGTCTTTTGAGGGCCTCGGAACTGGAGAGGTCAAGGCTGAGGGTTGATAACTGTTTCTCTTTAAGATCACATTCCTCCAGAGCAAGTTTGTGTGACAGTAAGCAATCAACAAAGTCTTGTGGCTGACACATAAAAAAAGTTGTTAATTGTTTATTAATTGATAAAATAACTTTCATAAAGTCAGAGAGAGTATATTTACCACAAACTCTGCCACAATTTTAGACTTTAGAGCAGTTTTGGGATTGACTGGAGCTGTAAGAAAGACCAACACCATGACATAAATGATCAAATAATGAAATAATTATCATAGTAGCATATTTTATAAAAACCATGCATCCATACATACATAAACACATGTGTGTGTGTGTGTGTGTGTGTGTTGCCATTACCAAATATTAACTGATGACTACCACTATACGAATATATAATTATAATTATCTATTATTAAATGGATTATTTTGATTTACGATGAAACACTGTAAAAAACAAAGGAGTTTGCATGTTCTCTCCATGCTTGAGTGGGTACTCCGGTTTCCCCCACATTCCCAAAAACATGCAGTTAGGTTAATTGAATAATCTAAATTCCTCTTAGGAGTGAATTTGTGAGTGAATGTTGTCCTACGATGGACCTGTCCAGGGTGTTCCCCCGCCTCTTGCCCAATGTGCGCTGGATGCATCGGCAGACACCCATGACCCCAAAAGGAAAAAAAAAACTATTTGTGAAATGAACGATTTTTTTTATTTAAAAAGAGTTCAAGGAGTTATAACTTTTTCATATCTTAAGTGTTCTTTTCTTTACTGACAAAATAATGTCAACAACTTAAAAGTGACGAAAAGATAATTCTACTCTTTTTGTCAGGAAAGAGATCCAACACAACAATTTTCATATGTGGTGGGAACCATTAAAAAAACTTGCCATCAGGAGGAGGCTGCTCTTTAGCTTTCTCTTTTTCCTTCTCCTTTTCCTTCCTTTTTACTTTCTCCTTCTCTTTTGCCTTTTCCCTTTCTTTATCTTTTTGCTTCTTGTCCTCTTTCTTCTGTAGTTTGGCTTTCAGCTCTGAGATGAGCTCCTCAGGATAAACACTTCTTTCCTGCCAAATACTGAAGATCCGCTCCACCGACTTACACACTTTAGCATCCCTATCAAAAAAGACAAACACACAGATGGTTACTGCAACAACAAAAAAATACCCCGCATCTTATTAACCTCTTCTGCCAACTAGGCAGCAGGTTTTAAATTGATCAAAAATTCACTCATTTTTGAGGGCCCTATAAGATAGAAATCGAAATAATAGTAAATAGATGTAGATATTATTATTGTCAATCTAAAACTTTCTGTACAATATTTGCACGTATTACACAAATTTAATTTCAGAAGTTGTAATTAATGTATGTATTTATTTTTAATTTCCATATTTGTTCTAATATACCAAGATATCTTGGTATCTAGGTAACATTAAGCGTTTTTGATTTGCAATAATGTTGCATACGCCACTTTCGTATTTATATTCTGTTATAACAAGAACCTTGTAGGGTCAACAAAGAGAAGTTAAGAAACCCTCAATCCACTAACAGGAAACATTGTGTGGAGAGTTCTTACATTAGCTGGAACTTTATGATTAGTTGAGATTAGGAACTATGTGCATGCTTCCAGAGAACTGGCTAAAATAGAGAGTTTTAATTAGGGCTGGGCGACATGGTCTAAAACAAAATCACAGATTTGTTTTTCATAAAAAAATAAATAAAAAAAATAAAAAAATAAATAAATCACCCCTATTTAAAAACTATTTGGCAGATAAAAAACTTTAATTTTGATAATACAATTATAACTAGTAATATAACTAGTCCAATTGTTATTCTGTTTTAAAACACAAAATACAACATGTAAAGTTTTTTAATTAATAATAATGATTTGACAAATGTCACTTAAAGAATGTGCGCACACAAACTTGTTCAACTTTCTTTAAAACAGTTGATTTATTATTTTTCTGTAAATCCAGGGCTTGTACTTTAGGGCTACGTTTTATTTATTTACATTAAAGGAGGTCTATAATAGGGATGCCACAATATTTGGTTGTATACCGAACGGTACACGCACGTACACGCACACAGACAGCGAGAGAGACTCTGAATAATTCAACCGGCCAAAACGAACAACTTTAGACAGACACATAATAAACATATAGTTTATTTTATTGTTTATATAAAGCGTCCATTTTTTGAGATTTGTATTGATGTTTGTAAGTGAATTTTGTCAAACACCTATTTTATCTCTTCATGGGATCTAAACAAATGCTTCAAAAATGTGGTTAAAAACCGAGGTACATACTGAACCATGGGGTTTGTGTACCATCTCATCCCTATTTACAATACTTTATTTGTCATTTTGTTTCAAGCAAACATTGAATATTAGTAGGGTAGGTAAATCTAACGAGGCAGCAAAAAATGCACAAGTTGCAGAGGCTGTCGCCACAGACTAACAGCAACCTGTAATACGTGTTGGAGCGCAGGACACAGAGTCACTCTGTTGAAACTGTTGCTACTGTCCGAATTCTACGGAAATATGGGGTAGCGTTACCAGCATATTACGGTAAAGATAAAAATTATTTTCATTCAAGCACATCGATGTGCACTAAAGAGTCAAGTTAATTGCTAAAATCTGTTTATTACTCAGCCTTAGCTTTTAAAGAGAAAATAATCAGAGTTTAAATCAGAAAAGGAGATAAAGGACAAATAAAGCCCTGGAAAAAGGCCAATTTTTTTTTTTTTTTTTTTTTTACGAAACTGATGCTTCGTTCAATGTAGATTTTCTAAGCTTCAGATTGCACCACACTAGACACAAATGCAGAAAACTTCATAGAAGATAGTTAAACATGTAAAAAAATGAATTTGAGAGCTCACTGCAGTATTCCCAAAAATCCAAAACATGACCAAACTGATGTTTCTAGTAAAAATCCATGCAGAACAAAAAAAGAAAGTAAAAGAAGCCTTGTTTGACCTCATAATAGTTCTAACAACAAAATACAAAAACATTTAAAATGATGCAAACAAATGATCTTGGAAGTCTTTAATACTGCTCACTAAAACACTCACTTGACTAGCAGTGCAGCGTCGGGCAGCGCGTCAGCGAAAGTGGTTCGGTAAATAATAGCATTTTTTCTCTTGCAGTTCTGAATGACATCATTGGCCAGATAGAAGAGATTCAGACGGTGATTGACATCCGCTGTAAATAGAAAGAAAGCTTGTTATTATAGTAGTTTATCTTTTGATATATTATAGTGCAGAAGCAACATAAATACAAAATGAGAAGAGAAAAACTGAAAAAAAAAAAACCCCAAAACAAATAAAACATTTATTTTGCCTCGATAACAAGTATTTTTGTCAGGTGGGCAGCGCTAGAACTGAGATGTTAAATGATTCTGGGTTCAAGTGACAATCAGCAATCAGCGTGCAGCATTGAGTGGCAACAGAGAACATGGCATCAGTGGTGTGGGACTTCTTTAAACTTTCTGAAGATGATAGTTCAGTAGTTTTCTATGAAAGTAGAAAGTTCTAGGAAGTTCCATGAAGAGGGAAAAGAAGAGCTAGCTTTAACAGTAACAGCTCTAGCACAACCAACATTTGGAGTGTTGAATGCGTTTTGAATGCGGCCAGGCTGTTAAAATGCCAACAAGTGCACTGCTAAGAAGCTAACGGGTCTTGCAAATATCCATGAGGCTCTTAAAAAAAACTCAACAGTTTGCCAGACATCACCCATGGGGTAAAGCTATAGACAATTTAAAAAGTAAAATGATGCCGCTTGACGACCCACCCTGGACTCTGTATAAAAACTTTATTTTATTTCACCACCTCGTCGAGCAGGTCTCAGACCGCTTTTTTTAGTCCACTTTTGGTGCGCACTTGAGTTTGGTTGTTGCTTTCTCACCTGCCCAAACAAACCGAACTAAAATGGAAAACAAACTTTAGTTTGAATGAATCAAACTAAAGTTAGGCAAGAAAGCACCTTTAGAGACGTTTATTATCGGCTAGCGTTATCGGTATAGGACTTTCGGAGCTCAAATATATTGGTTATCAGTATCGTTGTCAAAAAATTTTATTGTGCATCACTAATAAAAACACGCAACATTGGAAATTAAATAATATCATAAATTGAGAGGAAAATCGCAAAGTTTAATTTATGAAATCAATATGTATAGAATTCCTTAAAAAAGTGGGTTGTTAATACTTTGCAAAATTGAATTAAACTAATACTAATTAAACTAATTAGTGCACTTCTAATAAGCAAATATGTAAATGAATGATCTAAGGACTATATAAATATAAGACAGTAAACGAAAGGCACGTACAGTGATTAAAACAGTATAGAGTATACAGTATAACAGTATAAAACACTGTTATGTTTCAACAAATCATTTTAAAACGGAACCAATCAATTAAAATAGTTATACCATTTCCAGTGCAAAATCTGTAAGAACACTTTGATAGTAAAGTATGTGTTAAGCAGTACATGAGCAACACAAACACGAAGAAAACATCCAAAGATCTAGTCATCAGCAAACCCACATTAAAACATTGTCACATCTCAGAAATATATCTTCAATGCTTCGGTCCATAGACTATTATTTTTGTAATATTGTCATCTAAAAAAAAGAGAATATAATTTAATACACAAAACAAATGATCCTTAACTGAGAAACTTTTCTGATGCAGCTCTATTTCAACCAAAAGTAAGGCACTTTGTATAAAAGCTTTTTTAACTGATTTGTGCAATTTTAACTGCCACATTTTTCCAGATTTGATTTAATTGACAACTTATATTATCCATTTCGGCTGTAAAGTATTAACTTAGCAATGCTGATTATTAGATTTGGGAGATGATGCTTAGTGGCTATCTGAAATCATTTTTGGTAACAATTTACTACAGTTTTCATAATATTTCATTCAATAGATCACATTTTATGTCACTCATTTGTCACAGGTAACTGTAAAACAGCTGAATGATGTAAAGAAAAAAATGGCTAAGTACAAACGACCTGTAAAAACTGTATTGTTTCATGTCAGTTATATTCATACAGTTACGAGTTGCAGTCAAATTGCACAAAATTATTTAATGCAATTAATTTGTATTAAATTTCATACAAAAATCTGAATTCCACACAATTGTATAACCCAAATAACTAATTTAAAAATTACAGTTTTTTTAACTCCTTGAGTTAAATGTTTTATTTTGACAGTGATTTTATTATATTATATGCTCGGTGCACTGCTTCGCAAGACTCTTAAGACTCATTTAAAAGGCAACATTGGCAACTAGAATACTATTTGGAGATGGCATTTCTAATCATTTCTGAAACTTCTTAAGTTGTCTTTCCGTTTTATTTCATTTTAGCAGTCGTGGCCATAATGTTTTGAGAATTTCATAAATTTTGGAAATTGGGAAACTTGCTGCTCAAGTTTTTATGCTAGCAATTTGCATATACTCCAAAATGTTATGAAGAGTGATCAGATGAATTGCATAGTCCTATATATAATGCCTTCAACTTATATAGTGCTTTTCCAGACACTCTAGACACAATTTTCAGATCAATATTTATTAATTCATTCATTCTTCATTCACAGGCTGGTAGTAATAACAAACACCAACGGTCACACACATCCATACAGAGCAATGTGGGTGAAGTGGCTTGCCCTAGGTCACAAAGGGCATAAAAAGCCTCATGGGTATCACACAGACAACCTTCTGGCATTAGGACGAATGACTTTACCACTGCACCACTTGCTGCAACTTAGTGCTGTCAATCGACCAAAAAAAAACCAAAAAAAAACTCCAACTAATTTGCATTTTTTTGCGATTATTCATAATTGTTTCCTTTTTTTCATTGCGATAAAAAACTAAACTTTTTGGATATGTAAACTCAAGTAAAAAGAAACTATTTGAATTCAAGATCTGATTATCTTTTTTTAAATCAAAATGTATCAAAAGATAAACAATCTTTTTTTTTTTTTTTAAATGTATTCAAAAATACAGTTTTGTAAATTTGTGTTTAACTTGTAACACAGATTTTCTCATGTAAACCACATACCTGCAAAAAACCATCAATATCCTGCAAACTTACTTTTGGCCTGAAAGCCATATTGTTGTTTATTGACAAAAATAAAACAAGCAATATAAACACAAACACATAAACACACACACACAAAGACCCTCGTATGGAAAACACAAAACTTCTCCAAAAGGAAGAGAAATAAACTGAACTAAATGAACAAATCACCAGGCTTTGTTCATAAACTCACTATAGTCACGCTGTCCCGTGCCAAGCTCATGCAGGGAATATATACACAGGACAACACAGAAAAAACCTGTGGAGTAAAGAAACAAAATAGAAACTCCTCTAGGGCTGGGTGAGTAATCAAAAAAAAGTCATCACAATTGCTATGCAGAAGATAAATTTGTTAACATTTTTCCAAGTACCGGTAGATTATTTAAATTATTTTTCCTTTAAAAACACTATGTTTGTAGAGTCATGTGACCACACGCCATGTATTTTTTAAGGAAATGTGTGCTTTATTTTCAATTGTTCAATTATTGATGTTCAGCAACATAGTAATGTACCCTTCATTCTAAAATATCTCACTTGTAATATGTGAGCATTTTTACTGTACAAAACTTCACAGTGAACTATAAGAACAAAAGAGATGCGCACACACACGCACACAAAAAAAAACTACAACCGTGCTAATTGCATTCATTTTTTTTGTGCATTTCTAATTAAGCGCATGTGTTAACACCCTCATTTTGACACTTTTTCACACTATGATGTAAAAAAAAAAAACCGGGCTCCAGACTGCAACCTTTGCTGACCAGTTTTTTGCCGGTTTGTTCAGATTGCACTGGTGCAAAAAGAAAATTATTCTGTAATTTTTCTGTCTCCCACATTTCATTTCCAAGAACAACATATTTTTGACAACAGGTTGAAGGGTATTAAAATGCGGTAACCACAGCACCATGCTCGTTTTCTGCACACTATCGAGGATAAAATTGAGCCATATACGGCGAACAAAGATACGCAGTGCTTTTGAATCACAGTTTTCTTGTGTGGCCAGAGCGTAGCTTCCTCAGTCAGCGACATGAGACGCTGTAAGCTTTTAAAACTGTGGAAGCACTGCTTATCAGATGTCAAACAGATGAAACACAAGAGCTCATCTGCGCAGCACCTCTGCAAGTCACGCGCAGAGAATAAGTGTAATGATGTTGGATTCTATCAAAAACATATTTTTTATCTGTCCATGGGATCTATACAAAGTATTATTTAAAAAGTTTTAATTTTGGTAGGCCAAACTGAAAACCATGGTTTAAAACAGAGGTATGCACCGAACTGTGAGTTTTGTGTGCCGTTGTATTCCTAACAGTGTTTTACAACCAGTCTCCATTTATTAAAAATAACATGTCTGCTACCAGGCAACTCGAAGTGCCACATGGCTGTAGGCAGCTTCTTCGGGTTGACCAAACTAAATTTATAGAATTTCATACCCAAAATATGCCTTTCCTAAAATTGGGTAAACATCTTTTAACAGGCACAAAGCTAATTACTCAGCGGATATCTCAAAAACACCATTGAATTGACAGTTATCTCATTCAGTGTTTCCCCTTCCACCACAAAGGCCCCAGCCCTCAAATGCAACCCCCTGCCGCATGAAAAACTCAATACTAATCAAATGACTTCATTTTTACAGATTTACATAATTCAATGAAATGCCGAAACTGCAACGAACCACAACTCTCACTACCCCTCCCTTCTGCCACTCTCATTGTTGCAAACTTAGTAAATTTGTCGCTATATTTAATTCAGTGCCTTTTTTTCAAAGCTAGCAACAAACTGAACAACTCTACCTGGAATTCTTAGAAACTTGCAGACTTTGCCGTCTCTCGTGGAGCAGCCTGGAGTAAACACGTCATAATCACGTCATAATCTCACACGTCATAATCTCAATTTGTGCGGTTCCACCAGTTTAAGGCTGTGAAATATGATCAAAATTGTCTTTACACAACTTAAGTGACAACTCCACAATTTTCCTCAAAAGCATCACAACTCCACCAGCCCATGCACAGCCCTTAAAATGGTTTACTTATTATAACAATAAAATAACACTTAAATCACAACTTTTTACAGCAAATTTTGTTAGCTTTTTACTACCAGCTGACGTCCACTGTATGGCAGAGACTTCCTAAAGAAAATATTAAGAGAACTGAAAAATTCAACAGAAATTGACAGACCAGTAAATTGAAAGTCAAAAATTTTAACCCTCCACCACACCATGCAACTCAGAGATCTGTATAATAATGTTTAGTTTAGATAAACAGAGATATTTTCTGCAAATTTCGTTTTGTTTAGTCAAGACATTCATGAGCGTGACAAAAATAACCTCATACCAGACTAAATTCAGAGGATTTCACACAGCATGACTAAACGCAGTCTCGTGTGGCATGGAGTGAATTGTAGTTCACCAAAGAGTCATCTGGTGTTAAGGAGAAGGTCTGTGCACTCATTTTTAATTTCAAGAAAATTAATGCAGACAGCTGACGATGCAGCCGCTGCAGTTCAGATGCACAGGTGTGTAAAGGCCTTTAGAGTGAAACACAAGAAGTCCCACACCCCTCTAACTTTAGTGCTCACTTATTGGATATTAACACAAGGAGCAATTCATTGATTGGATAGTTACTCCAGAAATGCATTCACATCTTTAAGCAAGAAGATTGAAAAGCATTTTGAAATAATAATACATTTGGGAGTTATTCAAATGTGGAACCGAAAAACAGTTGATTATTGACCTGAGGACGTTCAACATTAATACCCAAGTATAGTGGTATCCCTAGAGGGAGGTCAGATAATGACAGGAAAAGTATACCTATGCATTGTCTCTACATAAGTGTAATACAACCCTTTATGTCATGGTTTGTATGAATATTGGATTCTGATTGGCTGGCTAGTGTTGATTAATTTTATATAACCGCACATGTAGTCTGGTTCACTTATAATATCATATATATTTTTTTATATGAAGACACAATATCACTCCGCCTTTATTGTTAGCCACAGATTACTGGATTTTTTATTATATATATATATATATATATATATATATATATATATATATTATTGAGTTTGTATAGACCAAGTTTAATTAGCGGCATGAGTATACGGTGTTGTACAGAAACCTGGTAATGATATGGAACTTGGAAAAATATCAATGATGGCAAACAGACTTGAAAAACAAAAACTGAATTTTGGTACCAAAATAATGTTTTTTTTTTCTGACCAACAACGACATTGTTAACAGTGGAAGCAAACACATGCAAACATCAAAACAGCTGAGAATCTACAAAATTACATACCACCAATTTGTGGTCCCATGTTAAATCAGTCACAAGAGTTCAATCAAGGACGCATTCAACTCTGTTACCACAGTGAAACCTTGCCTTGGGAATGCATCGGCATGTTTGGTACAGAGAATCTCAACAGGGTTGAGAAGCAAAAATTAAAAATAAAAATAAACTACTTGAAAACTATATTTCCTTATAAATAAAAGTCTAAGACGCAACCCCTGCTCACAACCCATTTAAACCTCTTCATAAGCCCAATGAACGTTTAAATAGGTTTAGTAAAGTTTAAATTCATTTTCAATCAGCAGATTATTACTACAATGAACCAAACCACAAGAAAAAAATTAAATAAATAAATAATAATCAATAACTCTATTGCTATTCACAACAAACAGATCACTCCACATCACCCTAGCAACCTAGGATGAACACATACGAGCATATTTTGTTTTAAGGAATGTTGACCAAATGTTTGGACATTATTTACGGTACAAAGCATGTAATCAACGCTATTGCCTAAGCATACAGAATTTATCACCAGTGCATTCAACTCGTAGCAAACCATCCAGCACACAAGCGTGTTGCACGTAAAAACTAAAGCATTGTGTATTACAACAGAAAGTACGTGGTCAAAGGATGTGTTTGTGTGCATGGTTGCGTGTTTATGTGTGTTTTATTAGCAACATTAGCACACTCACACTTCTTCAGCCACTTCATCCAGCTGCGCACGACGAGAGCGTGTCGGTTCTTGTTCTCGATGCACCACGCGGACAGTCCTTGAATGGACTCCATGGTGTTCGTGACGCCCTGAAACCTCCGGTCTAAGGACGCCTCGAACGCGGCCGAAGTGGCCCGGTTACTACCGTTACCGCCGGGTCCGGCCGCCATCTTGATTCCCGAGACCCGCCGTGGTGGGTGGAGCTTTAATCCTTATCCACCGCCGGAGGGCGCTGTACTTTCAACCACTAGTCAGTTGCAACCGGGCAGCTCAATACTTGAGCACTTTTGTAGCATTACTAAAATCAAAATTAAGCAAACCAAACAAAACCTCCTTAAAACAACAACAGAAATTATAAATAGAATCACATTGATTTTTTTAAATATTAAGTTTTCTTGTTTCACCTTTGATTGATTACCTTTTTGGAAAATCCTCAGTTTGAGTCACTAGCCATGTTTCCATCCAAAGATGCAAATGAAATGTATGCGCCAAACTATCACATAACATATTTGCGAATAAAGCACCGTTTCCATCCATAAAGTCCACGAGAAAAAATTGTCACTTCCTGATAAACTGGCGCCACATATAAAAATAAAATGGAAGTTGCATTAGGAGAAGGCCTTTTTCGCATGTAAAACCTTTCTTGCATCTTAGAACATGTAGACAACAAGCAATATGCACAGTCATGTCATCATACTTTTATAATGACCAAAACAAGAATTCAGATGTTTTGGAATGAACACATCGTTGGTTAGTCCATTAATGCCGCCCCATCGCACACCTGTTCCAACAGAAAAATGCATTGGGATTTATTCAGTAAATGCATTTTCACTGACAAAAAAATGCTGTCACATTCGACTGGAAGTGTAAACAGGGTCTTTGTAAACTCTGTAACCTCTTGACAGACCATTTATCATCATCAGGCAACAGTGTAAGCTCAGATGTAGTCATGGCCACTGGTAAACTTTCTGTAATAGCTTTATCTATAGTAAGGATGGCACTCAAATGTCAGTCAAGTCCTTACTCTTTCCCTCATGCTAATGTTTGTCTCTATAATATAATATAATATAATATAATATAATATAATATAATATAATATAATATAATATAATATAATATAATATAATATAATATAATATAATATAATATAAAATAATATAATATAATATAATATAATATAATATAATATAATATAATATAATATAATATAATATAATATAATATAATATAATATAATATAATATAATAAAAGTACTTATCTTTACATTTACATGGTTACTCAAAACATTTCATCAAGTAAATACACTCAGTTATAATTAGTATTAATTATGTTAACAAATTTATAAATGATAGATTAATTGATTTGCATGTGCCGTTAAATTAGAGCAAATGTATGTATTGTTAGAAATTGAGTGAAAAGTGATTTATAATTAAATCATTCAACAAGACTGCTCAGGAGAAATAAGCTCATAAATGATTCGAGTAGTGTGTACATATGTTCATGTTAGGACCATCAGTCCTATATGGGCTGTCAAAATGGATTGCCATAAAAGTCTGAAAGTATGAACAGTGTGTATTGAAAATTGAATCCAGGAGAGGGCAGAGGAGGACTGTCTGTGAGTCTCAATGATCAAGTCTCATATGCTACTCACCTTTATGTGGCTTTTTAAGGTATTATTATTTAATTCAGCTATTTACAAGAAAACTTTGTTGGTTTAAAAACTGCACAGCAATAAACACATTTAACCTCAACTCAAAAGAACACTTTTGGGATGATTTACACAGGCTGCTAGAAAACACTGTGCCTGATCTCCTGAATGTGTTTCTGGACAAATGCTCAACAATGATCATAAATACACATTAAACCTTGAGAAAAGTCTTATCTTCATTAAAACTGAGGATGTAGCTGCAAACAGGGTACTCATAAAAGCAATGGGTTACGAATGGGATGTGTCTGAAGTTCTAAATTCTTAAGACTGAATATTTTTTGCATTCCCTCTCAGTTCTGCGGCTTCTGAATACAATGAGGACTTTTTTGAAATGCAAACAATTAAGTCTTTCAATTGAAAATGCTATGAATTATGAATAATTATCATAATTATATTTACATTTTTTGGGTGTCAAATTTTATAGTTGAATTCATGAAAACAGCCGTGCCCTTACATTAAATAGCAGGAACTCTGCACAACACTGTAACACAGACAGTGATGGTAGCCACCTGTCTCACCAATAAGTGAAAGCAAATGCATGATACTATTGTAATTTAGCTAAAATAAAGTTTGGCCAGGGGAGTGATCCCAAATCGCGGTGAGCAGCCCCATGTCGCTGGCTGCAGAATAATTATCACCCAATACAAGTCTATGGGGAAAAGCTGAACTTTAAAGGAAATTTCCCCTGAAAGTACAGTATTTACTTTTCCATTTTAAAGTTATCTATTCAGTCAACAAACTTCAATAGTTTTTTCTTGGCTCATGTTTATTTTTGTGTGGTTCACTATGGTTTAATTTCCCCCTCAAAAAAACAAGACGGGAACATGTGATTGACAGCTTTGATTGACAGCTACATAGAACAGAGCTGACTTATCGCTGCCATCACGTCGTGATGAAAGATCATTTACGCTGCCAACAATCAAATTAAGAGAGCCATTCTCAAATCTTATAATTATAAAAGTTATATATAACAGACTGCGTGTGACAGGGGTGTGCCACACAAAGCAGCACAGCACCAAGGTGACAGATCCATGCGCATAAACATCAAATTTATTTTTATTTAGTTACTACTTCAAATAATTTGTTATGTTGCAGTTAACCTCATAAACCATTACAAATGACAAGACACAGACTTTGTTTATTTCTGTATATATTTCATAAGAATAGCAATTAGTTTGCATGCACACATTCTGGTTGCTTTACGTATGTAAATATTGTACTATTACCAGTGGATTATTCCATTTTGTTAATTAGTTTAGGGATGGTTTTGGTCTTTTATTTGATTGACTATATGTTGTTTACAATATTGTTGTAAATTTAATTGACAAGGGGTTTGTTGAGATTGTTGTTCTTGTGTTTTGTTAATGGACCCTTTTGTATTTAAGTCACCTTGTCTGGTTGATTGGGGTTGCTCTGAGTTGGAGTTTCATTTATGTTATGTCTTTGTTGGTCTCTCTTGATTTTCAAGTTTGATCTTTGTTAATTTTTTTTGTTATGTCAAAGTTGGCATCATTTAATAAAATAATTATTTTGGAAAGTCTGCATTCCTGGCCTTGTACTTCAAAGTATCTATGCATTTATGAATACAATGAATCTGTGCTATAGGCTCATATTTGAAAACTTTTTGTAACTTTCCCCCACCTCGGAGGGTTTGCTTACCTTCACTCGCTTTCAGTCACAAAGACAGAGCATGAAGCAAAGGCCTTCACGAGTACACAAACCTGGACCAATCACAGAGCTTGAACATCATATGAAGACCGAGAGCACCAGAAAATAGAGAAAAATGGCATGAAATTTGTAATAATAATACAAAAATGTTGATATATTAAATAAATGTTACATTTAATGCTTAATTAGTATATTATTATAAAAACTATATTTATAGTTAAATATAATTTGCATTGTTGACCCCAAACCCAGATCTATTACACGGCATCACACACTGTCCCTTTGGATCTCTCCGGTTGTCAGGAACAATACAGAGTAGTGCCAGACACAGGATGCATCCCTCTGCTGTGTTTGTTTGTATAAATTTGATATATCTCTATAAGTATGAAAGCAATTTGATGCTCTGAGATTGAACCGACCGATTCAAACAACAGAACTTACAGAGTGTTTATGTGTGTTGAGCTGGAATAAATCCAGTGAAATGTGGTTGTGGGCTTCTGTCTCTGAGAGATATTATTGGGCTGTTGTGTGCTTAACAGACTCTCAGGCTCCAGGCCGTGTAATATCTCCCTGCGCTCGAGGCTTTGCAATCCCACACCGTTGATATAAAGGACTGAGGCCTCAGACAAACTGCTAATAAAAGAACAACAGGGCATTTAGAGGAGCAAAAACTGATAGAGGAAAAGAATAAGCCCATGTCGACATGGAGCTAAATGATTTTGGAGCAAAATCAAACAGAGGAAAAACAGAGCACGGTCTATAGGTCGCTCACTCTGAAAGACAGATCTGATGAGGAGAGAGACTTTGGCCTGGAGGCTGTTTGAGGAAGAAACTGGGGGAGTTCAGAGTATACACACATATACACTCACTGGTCACTTTATTAGGTACACCTTTCTTGTACCACTTTGGACCCCTTTTTGCCTTCAGAACTGCTTTAATCCATAATGGCATAGATTCAACAAGGTACTAAAAACATTCAAAGAGTTATTGACAGGAAGTTATCACACTGTTGCTGCAGATTTGTCAGCTGTACAACCATGATGCAAATGTCCGGTTCCACCACATCCCAAAGGTGCTCTATTGGATTAAGATCTGGAAACTGTGTAGGACATTTGAGGACAGTGAACTCATCGTCATGTTGGAAAAACCAGTCTGAGACAAGTTGTGCTTTAAACATAGTGTGTTAGCTGGAAGTAGCCATCGGAGGTTAGGTAGTCTGAAAGGTCATAAAGCGATGGACAACAATACTCAGGTAGGCTGTGGTGTTGAAAAAATATCCCCCATATCATTACACTGCCACAAGCAGCCTGAACCATCCATACAAGGGAGGATGGACCAAGCTTTCGTGTTGTTGATTCCACATTATGATCCTTCCGTTCGAATATTATCAACGATTTCACATACTGTTGGTGATTTCATTCATTTCTAACCAAGATAGCAAAATATACCACCACTAGGGGAGCTTTGAAGAAAGGATCCATATAATAGGCAAACAATCAGTTGTATAAAGATGCTGTAATGGGAAAATGATCTTTGTGCCATATGATTTCTTTATACTTCATGTAGAAACTTTCATTGTGATTTTGTAAGCCACGTCCAGGGAGTTTGGCTACTGTGCCGTGGGTCTTGAACTTCTGAATATTATGAGCCACTGTTGTCACAGGAACTTCAAGCTGTTTAGAGATGGTCTTATAGCCTTTACCTTTAAGATGTTTGTTTATAATTATTTTGATGTCCATGGACAATTCTCTCCTTCGCTTTCTGTTGTCCATGTTCTGTGTGGTACTCACCTTTTCACCAAACAGCAGAGTGACTACTTGTCTCCCTTTAAATAGGCAGACTGACCGATTATGAGTTTGGAAACACCTGTGATGTCAATTAAAGGACACACCTGAGTTAATCATGTCACTCTGGTTAAATAGTTTTCAATCTTTTATACGAATGAGGTACCATCATTTTTGTCCAGGCCTGTTTCATTAGTTTGTTTTTTTAAATAATTATGTTAGTCAACAATTCAAAAGTGATGGCTGATTT
>SRMA01027026.1:0-11657 GCA_007224835.1 Danionella cerebrum
TGTAATTTTTGGGCAAAATTGCCTCAAACGTTTCACTTTCTTTGCCAGTTTTAAATTTTTTTGTATTAAATTGTAATTTTCCCCTCCTCCTCCTCCTCCTCCACCACCACCACCACAATTCTCATGTTTTTATTTTTATACAATGATAATTTTGGTTATTGGTCTGTCAACATACTGTAAAATACAGTAAATTTTGGGCAAAATTGCCTCAAACGTTTTACTTTCTTTGCCAGTTTTAATTTTTTAGTATTAAATTGTAATTTCCCCTCCTCCTCCTCCTCCTCCTCCACCACCACCACCACAATTCTCATGTTTTTATTTCTATACAATGATAATTTTGGTTATTGGTCTGTCAACATACTGTAAAATACAGTAAATTTTGGGCAAAATTGCCTCAAACGTTTTACTTTCTTTGCCAGTTTTAAATTTTTTAGAATTAAATTCTTATTTTCCCCTCCTCCTCCTCCTCCTCCTCCACCACCACCACCACAATTCTTATGTTTTTTTTTTACACAATGATAATTTTGGTTATTGGTCTGTCAACAAATTCCAATTCTTATTAGAGTCCCTAAATCTTTTAAAGACAAAAACAGTCACTTATCTTTGATGACTTGAAAGTTTTCTTATAAATACCTGTGTAGAAGAAATTTTGGTTAAAGTAGTTTGACTCTCGTCATGTTTTAATTTTTCAGTATCATCTATTTCGTCTATTTACCTTTCTCTTTTTTTGGTCATACATAGGACGTCAAACCTGGTAATATATCGGTAATTACAATCCACTGACAACTTTTTGTGTATAATGGAGTCCCTAAAAAAGAAGACAAAAAAAAAACATGCCGCAACTCACGGCAGTTAATTCGCCCCATTTGTCGCCTCTTACGAACAGCAAGGGGGTGCTAGGGACCTATTCTACCCCGGGTCCCCACGGGGGCAGATGATGGGAGATAGATGGAGCATAGTAAAAATAAAAAACAGACTCTGGATAAAACATTTCTACAACGACTAAAACATGTCTAGGAATTTGCTGCCAAGACCATTAAAATACTGTAATTTTTGGGCAAAATTGCCTCAAACGTTGTACTTTCTTTGCCAGTTTTTAATTTTTTAGTATTAAATTGTAATTTTTCCCTCCTCCTCCTCCTCCTCCTCCACCACCACCACGACCACCACAATTCACCACAGTTTTTTTTATACAATGATAATTTTGGTTATTGGTCTGTCAACAAATTCCATTTCATATTAGAGTCCCTAAATCTTTTAAAGACAAAAACAGTCACTTACCTTTGATTACTTGTAAGTTTTCTTATAAATACCTGTGTAGAAGGAATTTTGGTTAAAATAGTTTGACTCTCGTCATGTTTTTCATTTTTCAGTATCTTCTATTTCGTCTATTTACCTTTCTCTTTTTTTGGTCATACATAGGACGTCAAACCTGGTAATATGTCGGTAATTACAATCCACTGACAACTTTTTTGTGTATAATGGAGTCTCTAAAATAGAAGAAGACAAAAAAACACACACCGCAACTCACGGCAGTTAATTCGCCCCATTTGTCGCCTCTTACGAACAGCAAGGGGGTGCTAGGGACCTATTCTACCCCGGGTCCCCACGGGGACAGATGATGGGAGATAGATGGAGCATAGTAAAAATAAAAAACAGACTCTGGATAAAACATTTCTACAACAACTAAAACATGTCTAGGAATTTGCTGCCAAGACCATTAAAAAACAGTAAATTTTGGGCAAAATTGCCTCAAACGTTTTACTTTCTTTGCCAGTTTTTAATTTTTTTTGTATTAAATTGTAATTTTCCCCTCCTCCTCCTCCCTCCACCACCACCACCACAATTCTCATGTTTTTATTTTTATACAATGATAATTTTGGTTATTGGTCTGTCAACATACTGTAAAATACAGTAAATTTTGGGCAAAATTGCCTCAAACGTTTTACTTTCTTTGACAGTTTTAAATTTTTTAGTATTAAATTGTAATTTTCCCCTCCTCCTCCTCCTCCTCCTCCACCACCACCACCACCACAATTCTTATGTTTTTTTTTACACAATGATAATTTTGGATATTGGTCTGTCAACAAATTCCAATTCTTATTAGAGTCCCTAAATCTTTTAAAGACAAAAACAGTCACTTACCTTTGATTACTTGAAAGTTTTCTTATAAATACCTGTGTAGAAGAAATTTTGGTTAAAGTAGTTTGACTCTCGTCATGTTTTAATTTTTCAGTATCATCTATTTCGTCTATTTACCTTTCTCTTTTTTGGTCATACATAGGACGTCAAACCTGGTAATATGTCGGTAACTACAATCCACTGACAACTTTTTGTGTATAATGGAGTCCCTAAAAAAGAAGACAAAAAAAAACACGCCGCAACTCACGGCAGTTAATTCGCCCCATTTGTCGCCTCTTACGAACAGCAAGGGGGTGCTAGGGACCTATTCTACCCCGGGTCCCCACGGGGACAGATGATGGGAGATAGATGGAGCATAGTAAAAATAAAAAACAGACTCTGGATAAAACTTTTCTACAACAACTAAAACATGTCTAGGAATTTGCTGCCAAGACCATTAAAATACTGTAATTTTTGGGCAAAATTGCCTCAAACGTTTCACTTTCTTTGCCAGTTTAAATTTTTTTGTATTAAATTGTAATTTTCCCCTCCTCCTCCTCCCCCTCCTCATCCTCCACCACCACCATCACCACCACCACAATTCTCATGTTTTTTTTTATACAATGATAATTTTGGTTATTGGTCTGTCAACATACTGTAAAAAGCTGTACATTTTGGGCAAAATTGCCTCAAACGTTTTACTTTGTTTGCAAGTTTTACATTTTTTTGTATGAAATTGTAATTTTCCCCTCCTCCTCCTCCTCCTCCTCCACCACCACCACCACCACAATTCTCATTTTTTTTTATTTTTATACAATGATAATTTTGGTTATTGGTCTGTCAACATACTGTAAAATACTGTACATTTTGGGCAAAATTGCCTCAAACTTTTTACTTTCTTTGCCAGTTTTTAAATTTTTAGTATTAAAATTGTAATTTTCCCCTCCTCCTCCTCCTCCTCCTCCTCCTCCACCACCACCACCACCACAATTCTCATGTTTTTTTATACAATGATAATTTTGGTTATTGGTCTGTCAACAAATTCCAATTCTTATTAGAGTCCCTAAATCTTTTAAAGACAAAAACAGTCACTTACCTTTGATTACTTGAAAGTTTTCTTATAAATACCTGTGTAGAAGAAATTTTGGTTAAAGTAGTTTGACTCTCGTCATGTTTAAATTTTTCAGTATCATCTATTTCGTCTATTTACCTTTCTCTTTTTTTGGTCATACATAGGACGTCAAACCTGGCAATATGTCGGTAATTACAATCCACTGACAACTTTTTGTGTATAATGGAGTCCCTAAACAAGAAGAAGACAAAAAAAAAACAAGCCGCAACTCACGGCAGTTAATTCGCCCCATTTGTCGCCTCTTACGAACAGCAAGGGGGTGCTAGGGACCTATTCTACCCCGGGTCCCCACGGGGACAGATGATGGGAGATAGATGGAGCATAGTAAAATTAAAAAACAGACTCTGGATAAAACATTTCTATAACGACTAAAACATGTCAAGGAATTTGCTGCCAAGACCATTAAAAAACTGTAAATTTTGGGCAAAATTGCCTCAAACGTTTTACTTTCTTTGCCAGTTTTTAAATTTTTAGTATTAAATTGTAATTTTCCCTCCTCCTCCTCCTCCTCCTCCTCCTCCTCCACCACCACCACCACAATTGTCATGTTTTTTTTTATACAATGATAATTTTGGTTATCGGTCGGTCAACATACTGTAAAATACAGTAAATTTTGGGCAAAATTGCCTCAAACGTTGTACTTTCTTTGTCAGTTTTTAATTTTTTAGTATTAAATTGTAATTTTCCCCTCCTCCTCCTCCTCCTCCACCACCACCACGACCACCACAATTCTCATGTTTTTTTTTATACAATGATAATTTTGGTTATTGGTCTGTCAACAAATTCCAATTCATATTAGAGTCCCTAAATCTTTTAAAGACAAAACAAGTCACTTACCTTTGATTACTTGAAAGTTTTCTTATAAATACCTGTGTAGAAGAAATTTTGGTTAAAATAGTTTGACTCTCGTCATGTTTTTCATTTTTCAGTATCTTCCATTTCGTCTATTTACCTTTCTCTTTTTTTGGTCATACATAGGACGTCAAACCTGGTAATATGTCGGTAATTACAATCCACTGACAACTTTTTGTGTATAATGGAGTCCCTAAAAAAGAAGAAGACAAAAAAAAAACATGCCGCAACTCACGGCAGTTAATTCGCCCCATTTGTCGCCTCTTACGAACAGCAAGGGGGTGCTAGGGACCTATTCTACCCCGGGTCCCCACGGGGACAGATGATGGGAGATAGATGGAGCATAGTAAAATTAAAAAACAGACTCTGGATAAAACATTTCTATAACGACTAAAACATGTCAAGGAAATTGCTGCCAAGACCATTAAAAAAACTGTAAATTTTGGGCAAAATTGCCTCAAACGTTTTACTTTCTTTGCCAGTTTTTAATTTTTTAGTGTTAAATTGTAATTTTTCCCTCCTCCTCCTCCTCCACCACCACCACCACCACCACCACCACCACCACCACAATTGTCATGTTTTTTTTATACAATGATAATTTGGGTTATTGGTCAGTCAACATACTGTAAAATACAGTAAATTTTGGGCAAAATTGCCTCAAACGTTGTACTTTCTTTGCCAGTTATTAATTTTTTAGTATAAAATTGTAATTTTTCCCTCCTCCTCCTCCTCCTCCTCCACCACCACCACGACCACCACATTTCACCACAGTTTTTTTTATACAATGATAATTTTGGTTATTGGTCTGTTAACAAATTCCATTTTATATTAGAGTCCCTAAATCTTTTAAAGACAAAAACAGTCACTTACCTTTGATTACTTGTAAGTTTTCTTATAAATACCTGTGTAGAAGGAATTTTGGTTAAAATAGTTTGACTCTCGTCATGTTTTTCATTTTTAGTATCTTCCATTTCGTCTATTTACCTTTCTCTTTTTTTGGTCATACATAGGACGTCAAACCTGGTAATATGTCGGTAATTACAATCCACTGACAACTTTTTTGTGTATAATGGAGTCTCTAAAATAGAAGAAGACAAAAAACACACGCCGCATCTCACGGCAGTTAATTCGCCCCATTTGTCGCCTCTTACGAACAGCAAGGGGGTGCTAGGGACCTATTCTACCCCGGGTCCCCACGGGGACAGATGATGGGAGATAGATGGAGCATAGTAAAAATAAAAAACAGACTCTGGATAAAACATTTCTACAACGACTAAAACATGTCTAGGAATTTGCTGCCAAGACCATTAAAATACTGTAATTTTTGGGCAAAATTGCCTCAAACGTTTCACTTTCTTTGCCAGTTTTTAATTTTTTAGTATTAAATTGTAATTTTCCCCTCCTCCTCCTCCTCCTCCACCACCACCACCACCACTACAATTCTTATGTTTTTTTTATACAATGATAATTTTGGTTATTGGTCTGTCAACATACTGTAAAATACAGTAAATTTTGGGCAAAATTGCCTCAAACGTTGTACTTTCTTTGCCAGTTTTTAATTTTTTAGTAGTAAATTGTAATTTTCCCCTCCTCCTCCTCCTCCTCCACCACCACCACCACGACCACCACAATTCACCACCACCACCAACACCACCTCCACCACAATTCTCATGTTTTTTTTTATACAATGATAATTTTGGCTATTGGTCTGTCAACAAATTCAAATTCATATTAGAGTCCCTAAATCTTTTAAAGACAAAAACAGTCACTTACTTTTGATTACTTGAAAGTTTTCTTATAAATACCTGTGTAGAAGGAATTTTGGTTAAAATAGTTTGACTCTCGTCATGTTTTTAATTTTCAGTATCTTCCATTTCGTCTATTTACCTTTCTCTTTTTTTGGTCATACATAGGACTTCAAACCTGGTAATATGTCGGTAACTACAATCCACTGACAACTTTTTGTGTATAATGGAGTCCCTAAACAAGAAGACAAAAAAAAAAACACGCCGCAACTCACGGCAGTTAATTCGCCCCATTTGTCGCCTCTTACGAACAGCAAGGGGGTGCTAGGGACCTATTCTACCCCGGGTCCCCACGGGGACAGATGAGGGGAGATAGATGGAGCATAGTAAAAATAAAACACAGACACTGGATAAAACATTTCTACAACGACTAAAACATGTCTAGGAATTTGCTGCCAAGACCATTAAAATACTGTAATTTTTGGGCAAAATTGCCTCAAACGTTTTACTTTCTTTGCCAGTTTTTAATTTTTTTTGTATTAAATTGTAATTTTCCCCTCCTCCTCCTCCTCCTCCTCCACCACCACCACAAACACCATCTCCACCACAATTCTCATGTTTTTTTTTTTATACAATGATAATTTTGGTTATTGGTCTGTCAACATACTGAAAAATACAGTAAATTTTGGGCAAAATTGCCTCAAACGTTGTACTTTCTTTGCCAGTTTTTTATTTTTTAGTATTAAATTGTAATTTTCCCCTCCTCCTCCTCCTCCTCCTCCTCCTCCACCACCACCACAATTGTCATGTTTTTTTTTATACAATGATAATTTTGGTTATTGGTCGGTCAACATACTGTAAAATACAGTAAATTTTGGGCAAAATTGCCTCAAACGTTGTACTTTCTTTGCCAGTTTTTAATTTTTTAGTATAAAATTGTAATTTTCCCCTCCTCCTCCTCCTCCTCCACCACCACCACGACCACCACATTTCACCACAGTTTTTTTATACAATGATAATTTTGGTTATTGGTCTGTCAACAAATTCCATTTCATATTAGAGTCCCTAAATCTTTTAAAGACAAAAACAGTCACTTACCTTTGATTACTTGAAAGTTTTCTTATAAATACCTGTGTAGAAGGAATTTTGGTTAAAATAGTTTGACTCTCGTCATGTTTTTCATTTTTCAGTATCTTCCATTTCGTCTATTTACCTTTCTTTTTTTTTGATCATACATAGGACGTCAAACCTCGTAATATGTCGGTAACTACAATCCACTGACAACTTTTTGTGTATAATGGAGTCCCTAAAAAAGAAGACAAAAAAAAAACACGCCGCAACTCACGGCAGTTAATTCGCCCCATTTGTCGCCTCTTACGAACAGCAAGGGGGTGCTAGGGACCTATTCTACCCCGGGTCCCCACGGGGACAGATGATGGGAGATAGATGGAGCATAGTAAAATTAAAAAACAGACTCTGGATAAAACATTTCTATAACGACTAAAACATGTCAAGGAATTTGCTGCCAAGACCATTAAAAAACTGTAAATTTTGGGCAAAATTGCCTCAAACGTTTTACTTTCTTTGCCAGTTTTTAATTTTTTAGTGTTAAATTGTAATTTTTCCCTCCTCCTCCTCCTCCTCCTCCTCCTCCTCCTCCTCCACCACCACCACCACCACACCACCACCACAATTGTCATGTTTTTTTTTATACAATGATAATTTTGGTTATTGGTCGGTCAACATACTGTAAAATACAGTAAATTTTATGCAAAATTGCCTCAAACGTTGTACTTTCTTTGCCAGTTTTTAATTTTTTAGTATAAAACTGTAGTTTTCCCCTCCTCCTCCTCCTCCTCCTCCACCACCACCACGACCACCACAATTCACCACAGTTTTTTTTATACAATGATAATTTTGGTTATTGGTCTGTCAACAAATTCCATTTCATATTAGAGTCCCTAAATCTTTTAAAGACAAAAACAGTCACTTACCTTTGATGACTTGAAAGTTTTCTTATAAATACCTGTGTAGAAGAAATTTTGGTTAAAGTAGTTTGACTCTCGTCATGTTTTAATTTTTCAGTATCATCTATTTCGTCTATTTACCTTTCTCTTTTTTTTGTCTTACATAGGACGTCAAACCTGGTAATATGTCGGTAATTACAATCCACTGACAACTTTTTGTGTATAAGGGAGTCTCTAAAATAGAAGAAGACAAAAAAACACACGCCGCAACTCACGGCAGTTAATTCTCCCCATTTGTCGCCTCTTACGAACAGCAAGGGGGTGCTAGGGACCTATTCTACCCCGGGTCCCCACAGGGACAGATGATGGGAGATAGATGGAGCATAGTAAAATTAAAAAACAGACTCTGGATAAAACATTTCTATAATGACTAAAACATGTCAAGGAATTTGCTGCCAAGACCATTAAAAAACTGTAAATTTTGGGCAAAATTGCCTCAAACGTTTTACTTTCTTTGCCAGTTTTTAATTTTTTAGTGTTAAATTGTAATTTTTCCCTCCTCCTCCTCCTCCTCCTCCTCCTCCACCACCACCACCACCACAATTGTCATGTTTTTTTATACAATGATAATTTTGGTTATTGGTCGGTCAACATACTGTAAAATACAGTAAATTTTAGGCAAAATTGCCTCAAACGTTGTACTTTCTTTGCCAGTTTTTAATTTTTTAGTATAAAATTGTAATTTTCCCCTCCTCCTCCTCCTCCTCCACCACCACCACCACGACCACCACTATTCACCACAGTTTTTTTTTTAAACAATGATAATTTTGGTTATTGGTCTGTCAACAAATTCCATTTCATATTAGAGTCCCTAAATCTTTTAAAGACAAAAACAGTCACTTACCTTTTATTACTTGAAAGTTTTCTTATAAATACCTGTGTAGAAGGAATTTTGGTTAAAATAGTTTGACTCTCGTCATGTTTTTCATTTTTTAGTATCTTCCATTTCGTCTATTTACCTTTCTCTTTTTTTGATCATACATAGGACGTCAAACCTCGTAATATGTCGGTAACTACAATCCACTGACAACTTTTTGTGTATAATGGAGTCCCTAAAAAAGAAGACAAAAAAAAAACACGCCGCAACTCACGGCAGTTAATTCGCCCCATTTGTCGCCTCTTACGAACAGCAAGGGGGTGCTAGGGACCTATTCTACCCCGGGTCCCCACGGGGACAGATGATGGGAGATAGATGGAGCATAGTAAAATTAAAAAACAGACTCTGGATAAAACATTTCTATAATGACTAAAACATGTCAAGGAATTTGCTGCCAAGACCATTAAAAAACTGTAAATTTTGGGCAAAATTGCCTCAAACGTTTTACTTTCTTTGCCAGTTTTTAATTTTTTAGTGTTAAATTGTAATTTTTCCTTCCTCCTCCTCCTCCTTCTCCTCCTCCACCACCACCACCACCACCACCACCACCACAATTGTCATGTTTTTTTTTATACAATGATAATTTTGGTTATTGGTCGGTCAACATACTGTAAAATACAGTAAATTTTAGGCAAAATTGCCTCAAATGTTGTACTTTCTTTGCCAGTTTTTAATTTTTTAGTGTTAAATTGTAATTTTTCCCTCCTCCTCCTCCTCCTCCTCCACCACCACCACTACCACCACCACAATTGTCATGTTTTTTTTTATACAATGATAATTTTGGTTATTGGTCGGTCAACATACTGTAAAATACAGTAAATTTTGGGCAAAATTGCCTCAAACGTTGTACTTTCTTTGCCAGTTTTTAATTTTTTAGTATAAAACTGTAATTTTCCCCTCCTCCTCCTCCTCCTCCTCCACCACCACCACGACCACCACAATTCACCACAGTTTTTTTTATACAATGATAATTTTGGTTATTGGTCTGTCAACAAATTCCATTTCATATTAGAGTCTCTAAATCTTTTAAAGACAAAAACAGTCACTTACCTTTGATTACTTGAAAGTTTTCTTATAAATACCTGTGTAGAAGGAATTTTGGTTAAAATAGTGTGACTCTCGTCATGTTTTTCATTTTTCAGTATCTTCCATTTCGTCTATTTACCTTTCTCTTTTTTTTGTCATACATAGGACGTCAAACCTGGTAATATGTCGGTAATTACAATCCACTGACAACTTTTTGTGTATAATGGAGTCCCTAAAAAAGAAGAAAACAAAAAAAAAAACAAGCCGCAACTCACGGCAGTTAATTCGCCCCATTTGTCGCCTCTTACGAACAGCAAGGGGGTGCTAGGGACCTATTCTACCCCGGGTCCCCACAGAGGGACAGATGATGGGAGATAGATGGAGCATAGTAAAAATAAAAAACAGACACTGGATAAAACTTTTCTACATGACTAAAACATGTCTAGGAATTTGCTGCCAAGACCATTGAAATACTGTAACTTTTGGGCAAAATTGCCTCAAACGTTTTACTTTCTTTGCCAGTTTTTAATTTTTTAGTGTTAAATTGTAATTTTCCCCTCCTCCTCCTCCTCCTCCTCCTTCACCACCACCACCACCACCACCACAATTGTCATGTTTTTTTTATACAATGATAATTTTGGTTATTGGTCGGTCAACATACTGTAAAATACAGTAAATTTTGGGCAAAATTGCCTCAAACGTTGTACTTTCTTTGCCAGTTTTTAATTTTTTTAGTATAAAATTGTAATTTTCCCCTCCTCCTCCTCCTCCTCCTCCACCACCACCACGACCACCACATTTCACCACAGTTTTTTTTATACAATGATAATTTTGGTTATTGGTCTGTTAACAAATTCCATTTCATATTAGAGTCCCTAAATCTTTTAAAGACAAAAACAGTCACTTACCTTTGATTACTTGAAAGTTTTCTTATAAATACCTGTGTAGAAGGAATTTTGGTTAAAATAGTTTGACTCTCGTCATGTTTTTCATTTTTTAGTATCTTCCAGTTCGTTTATTTACCTTTCTCTTTTTTTGATCATACATAGGACGTCAAACCTCGTAATATGTCGGTAACTACAATCCACTGACAACTTTTTGTGTATAATGGAGTCCTTAAAAAAGAAGACAAAAAAAACACGCCGCAACTCACGGCAGTTAATTCGCCCCATTTGTCGCCTCTTACGAACAGCAAGGGGGTGCTAGGGACCTATTCTACCCCGGGTCCCCACGGGGACAGATGATGGGAGATAGATGGAGCATAGTAAAATTAAAAAACAGACTCTGGATAAAACATTTCTATAACGACTAAAACATGTCAAGGAATTTGCTGCCAAGACCATTAAAAAACTGTAAATTTTGGGCAAAATTGCCTCAAACGTTTTACTTTCTTTGCCAGTTTTTAATTTTTTAGTGTTAAATTGTAATTTTCCCCTCCTCCTCCTCCTCCTCCTCCTCCACCACCACCACCACCACCACCACCACAATTGTCATGTTTTTTTTTATACAATGATAATTTTGGTTATTGGTCGGTCAACATACTGTAAAATACAGTAAATTTTAGGCAAAATTGCCTCAAACGTTGTACTTTCTTTGCCAGTTTTTAATTTTTTAGTATAAAACTGTAATTTTCCCCTCCTCCTCCTCCTCCTCCTCCACCACCACCACGACCACCACACTCCACCACAGTTTTTTTTATACAATGATAATTTTGGTTATTGGTCTGTCAACAAATTCCATTTCATATTAGAGTCCCTAAATCTTTTAAAGACAAAAACAGTCACTTACCTTTGATTACTTGAAAGTTTTCTTATAAATACCTGTGTAGAAGAAATTTTGGTTAAAGTAGTTTGACTCTCGTCATGTTTTAATTTTTC